>SKCR01048843.1:0-49991 GCA_019454045.1 Zanthoxylum bungeanum | reverse complement strand
TCGAGTGGCTTACACCCGAACTATGTACGGTTGGCTCAAACTGATGAGAAACGGCTTTCATCAGTGGATTTGCATGATTATCATCTGATGCGATTTATTCGATCCTTACATCGCCACGATGTATGATCCGAACGAATCAGATGAATATCGAAGTATGTATCTGGATCGTTGATGAGACCATTAATTCTTTAGCATGCGCTGACGCCTAGCTCAGTTGCTAATAGAACTATATCTAATCTAATTAGATTTGTTATCGACCCAAATGGCTTTTATTGCCGCCTCAGCTGCAGCAATAACCCGCATTTCTTGTTTATTCAGTAACAGTATCTTGCTTGGAAGATTTCCAGCTCACTGTTCCGTTATTCAAACTGTATAGTACCGTTTGCTACTTATAGTCATTTTATCGGTTTAGGAAACTTGCAGTAGTGATCCCAGTCATTTCAAGTTCTCCATCTCCATAGTTTAAGGCAACATCCTTAGATCTATAAGATACTAACAGATGTTCTTAACTTCAATCCAGTGACTATCACTTGGATTGGCCTATTTGTGAATCCATATGCTCAAAGCGTATGAGACACCAGGTCACGTACATTTTTCAATGTACGATTTCTCGGAGAGTTTTCATGAAAGCCAAACTTTCACCGATAGTTATTATGGGAATATCATTTCCAAGAAATGACATATATTATCATTATTTTATAGGACATCCACTGTCAGTGCGCTCCCACTAACCCTCTTATACACACAAGAATCATTTTCGTTTTGAATTAAATCATAAACAATTATGATTACATCAAAACGATAATTCAAAGAACCTATGCTTGCTTCAATCCAAACATGGATCGAATAACCCGCAAACTTGTTTGCTAGTTTTGGTACGACAAAACCGACAGTATGTTGTAAACATCCTCCGAAAGGTTTCCTTTTCAGGAAAGCGATTTTCACGTTCAGTTGACATATTTCATACATGAAACATGCAGCTTTAGCACGTATTATCCAAATGGATTTACCGTGGCAACAGGTAAAAGGTTGAATCGTAATCAACACAATGTTGATAACGATACCTTTCCGTTAAAAGCCTAGCTTTATACGTTGGTATGTTGCCATCCATGTATGTCTTCCTTGAAGACATATAAAGTACCAATAGGCACAATGCCTTGCGGTACATCAACTAGTATCCAAACTTAGTTGACAGACATGGAATCCATTTCGGACTCATGGAACTTTTCCATGATAGGGAGTAGATACCTTGTATCACTTCCTCATACGTAGTCAGTTGGAATACCTCAATATGATAGACATCTTTATGAGGTGAGATCAGAAACCCATACCCCAGGTTGTTTTCTGACTCTTTCCGACATACGCGGTTCTTGTGTATTCAAAGATTACTGGTATAGTTTCATCCTCGATGAATCTATTTATGTTCCATTAGAAATCGGTGCCTTGAATAGTATTACTCCGATTTTCATCGAGTTTTACTATCCTCCCACTTACCACTGCATATAGGTATTCCTCTTAGGAAAATCGCATGGTGAGCAACAATTACATTGTTCTCTGATGAGATGTATAAGTACTATACTTTGGTATCCCTAGGATAAACTACAATTGGCACTTATCTAATTTGGGTTCTAGTTTGGTATCATCCAAACATATGCCTAGCATTCCCAAATGTTCAGGAATGAGAAACCCAGTTTCTTTCCTGTTCATATCTAATATGAAGTATGTCAAACAGATTATTATGGAACCTTATTCAAAATAAGTTCTTACACTGTTTATGCTTATCCGTTGAAGGAAATGGTAGCTCAGAGCGACTCATGATTAACCTTATCATGTCCAACAAAATTTGGTTACTCAGTTCGGACACACCGTCAACTTGACGTGTTCCGGGAGGAGTCCTCATTGAAAGAATACTATACTCTTTCAAGTATTAAGAAACTTATTGCTTAAGTATTTTCCGTTACGGTCTTACCGTGGCGGTTTAATACCTTAGCAGATCTGTTTGTCTATTTCGTGTCGAAACTATAAAAGTTTCTGATTTGTGTTCTTCAAAAGAAACACATAACCATAACACGATGCCACATCCGTAAAGGTCACGAAATATTCATATATTCCTCTAGCCTAGCTAGACATGGGCCCACTTGATTCACTATGAACTAGGGCTAACAAATCTGTTGCATTTACACTTTTACCAAGTAAATAGTGTTTTAGGCACTTTGCCCAATAAACTAGATTCGTAAAATTTATTTGAATAGAATCAAATTAGTCCTAGTACCCACTCTTCAAAAGTGTGGATATACGAGTCTTGTTTCATTGTGTCCCAGAGAACAATGCCACAATATGTTTCAACTGATCAAATCAATTTGAGCTGTTTGTTTGTCATGTTATATTCTTTTGAGATTTATTTATATTCAAAATATAAATGTTGTTATTCACATATAATGTGTTTATCTCAATATCATCTTTATATAATGAAACACTTTAGTGTTCTAAAATATAAAGGTTCACCCGCAGCGGGTTAACACTGATATAAGATAATGTTTCTAGTCAAACTAGTTACATTATAACAGTTCCCTAATTTAAGTACACACCCGAGGGTAGTGCCTAAAATTATGTATCTACGATTAAAACAGCGACTTTCGTCCCGTTTCCAATTCGCAGATAAATCTCAATTGAAGTCAGTATCCTGCTCATAGCAGATTCTGAACATCAATATATATATATATTTTCATACTAAGTATCTAAAATCCAATTTTAATACTAGTAGTGAATATATTTATGACAAACATATTTGAAGTCAGAGCCTTGCTCGTTCTTCAATTCCTTCATGTCTACTTTGTCAAACGGCAGTCACGCTTCCGCGATCCCGTTTGCCACAATTAGGCAGACATTTTGGGACATGTCCTTTATCTTCCCAGAAGATTATAATGATTTTGCTTTGCCCTTTTCAACACTCCAGAAGCCTTTGGCCAAGCCTTGGCCTTCTAGAATATCGAATGAGGTGCGCCTTGCGCTACTTGCCTAATTGCAAATTTTGACTTTATCTCATTGAGAATAGTCATTAACTCTCCAAGAGTTAGTATTGCAATTTAGTACTTCTAAGATTCCAAGGATAGATTCTTTGAAGATCCTTCAATTTCATTATCATACTTTAATGATCTAATCCTTATTTCTGATTAAGAAATTAAGGAGTCTACTGCGACAAGCTTAATGGATTAAACACTAAAGTTATCATCACATAAATCTTCCAAAGATTATGCTCTACTATTTTCTTAACTCCGGGCTTAGGCCTAATATGTTATTTTATCAAATAAAGTAACTTATTAGTTTCCAGGACCATCCGGAAATTTTATTCCCAATTTGAAAATTAAATCATTTAAATACATGTTCCATAGGATTATGTTCTTAAATGTCAATCTTTCATTATATCTTGATTTTAATAGTCCAATTATTTAATCAACGATTTCGGTACTATTTATTATAATTATTTCAATAGTCCAACTATTTAATCAACTACAATTTAATAGATTAAAATCAATTATATTGATTACTATAATCCAATTATAAAATCAACTATAAATGAATAGTTTGAATATAGTCCAACTATTTATTAAAAACAACATTTAATATTAGTCCACTAACATTTAATTTACATGACGAATGATATTTGAATGAGCGCGTATGGCAAGTAATTAAACGAATATTGCAAATTCAATTCTTGCCTCCCACTATTTTTCGGTGAGCCTATAACCCTCTGTCGAGTACTCAGGAAACCGTGTTTCCTAGCAGGCTAGGATCCCATTAAATATCACACAATCTTGACTTTGGCCAAAAAATTGTATGATAATTAACTAGGTAGATCTCTAAGATCAATTGGATCCAATCCAATTCCTAGATCCAGTAGGGGGAACATCCAAGTCCGACAAAACATATACTTAATATGCCAATACATCCAAGTATTGATTACGAAGCTTGTATTGACTTTGGCCAACAAACCACAACTTGGACAAGAACACTGATATGGACAAAGCTCTCGTGATTCAAACACATCCTCGACGGAAAAAGGCCTTGACTTTGGCCAACAAGCCTTGCCAGTCTCGGATCTTGAGTGAGAATCACTCAATGGAAGGAAAAACGCTTAATTTTGTGAGAGGGTTTTTCGCGTGCAAATTGGCAACCAATTTATTTTCTTTGTTAAGGTCTCATCATCATACACCCTTAAACATGCATTCTAAACACATAATAAAGCCTTATAAATAAAATAATAATGATATGCGGATGGATACTTTACACATTGATCCTAGATCAAATCTCTCCCTTTCTCTCTCCAGCTAGCATAAGTATTGCTTCTACCCGTTACACTACACTTCTAAAGAAACCTCATTTACATTGAGGGGAATAAGTGAGAAGAGAATACAAAGAATATGGAGGTGATAAGGCTGGACACGCAGGTCCAATTAATAAATCAAATTTATTACAACAATTTCTAAAATTATCCCACCCATCTAATATCCATCCGATATACATTATTCATGCATCGCAACCATGTATTCACACAAGCATGTTATCAATCAATCTAATCAAATTAATTAATCTGATAATTAGTGACCATCCAATGTTCAAACAAACGATTTGATTTTGTTCGAGTCAAACTCGTTTTGCGAATAAGTACTCAAAGTACGAATTCTTGAATTAAATTAAACTACATAATTAAATCCAATTCAATTTGTATTTAATTCTAATTCACTATTTAATTCCAAATTAAATACTACACTTTATTTAATAAACCTTTACGACTTAAATTCCAAATTTAATCGTTACGGGTCTCAAAGCCCGATTAACGTCCAACGTCAATTCAATTAAAGTCCAATGGGATTTAATTAATTTCTTAAGGTGTGGACTTTTGGTCAACTCGGGTCGAACCCAATAACCAAAGTCCCATCCGGGAATTACCCCATAAGCCAGAAATCAATCTTGGCCCAATAAACTTTAAAGGTCCATTAAGTCGCATTTGGGCTTTATGGATGCGGTTTGGGACCAATTGGATCCAACCAATTTTTCCTAAACCCAACTTAGTACAACCAAGCCCAATAAGCTCAATTACAACACAACAAGCCCAAATCCAATTTTAAGGCCCAAATAATTAAATTCCAAAAAATCTAATTTTCCCAATTTAATTACACTAAAGTGTATAACACAATTAATCACCCAAATCAATTTTCCAAAACATTAAATTATACAATTAATCATGCTCAATTAATCAATTAGTGTCCAACACATTTTGATCAAAAATCAACCATACATGCTTAAAGCTCTCGGCAATGGGGACTAATTTTATGTCCGATTCATTTTCAATCCAATTAAATTCACAATCGACATTAATCAACATACCCAATTGATTCCAACTAATCCAATGAATCAAAATAAAAAAACACCAAGACAATTAGGGCTATAGGCATTCGGCCAACACAAAGAATTTGGGGAAAAATGTTCCAAACATAATTTCTTCAAATTGATCCAATCAATCATCAATTAAAACATATTTAAGCATACTAATTCATCCAATTTCATTAAAACATGCTCAAATACAATTTACCCAAATTTTAAGCCCTAAATCAATTTCATGCTTTTCCTTGCTCATGATACCATTGTTGGAGTTTACTAAGGTCCCAAGGATCAATAAACAAGCATGAAACATAAGTGAATACAAAGAGGGAGTTGCAGAATAATCACATCGATCGGTTGAGCGACGCTAGAGGCAACAAAAATGAATTCTGCTCACTGTTTTGTGCGGCAGTTGGCTGCTGTTTGTTCCTCATTTTCGGCCATCAAGCTTCAAGAATCCAAGCTCCAAGCTTCGTCAAATGATTCCCGGCTCATGGGTGGACTTCCCTATCACCTTCGCATGACTTCATAGTGTGCTAGCACTCTTGATTTTGCCACAAAATCAATACATTTGCTTCCCATTTTTATTCCTTGTCTCTCGGCAGAAACTGAACCAGAAGAAGAAATCCAGTAGCCCCTTGGGCGTGAGATGAGAGAAGAGAGGAGAGAAGAAGATGTCTTGGTTGGTAGCCAAAAGTGTATCTAATACACTTAACCAATTTCCAAAATTAATTTAGCAATTTATTTGCTTTCAAAAAGTCAAACATTAATGCCAACAACCAAACCATCACTATTCACATCATTCAATCAAGTTGTCAAGTCACATCACTCAAAGTGACAAGTGATTTGACGCATGAAGTGACTAGAGATTTGACGCTTGATTTGACTTGCGTGCCGCACTCAAATTCGAAATGCGAATGCGCTCGCAAATAATCCCGGGCTCGGGTTCGCTAATTCCAAATTAAAGAATTTTTCGTTGCGACGTAATTAAATGATTATGCCTAGCGAAATCACTATTCACGTCGTTAACAAATTAATTCTAAATTAACTCGTTCGCCCGAATTAAAATCTAATTTTAATTCCGCGTCGAAATCCAATTCGTTTAATATATCGAATATATTAATTTATCGATTAATTCCAAATTAATCGTTATCTCTCTTTAAATGATATTTTATCCCAGATAAAATATCTCCGCATTTAATCCCAGATTAATTTTCTCTCTCATCTAATTAATCCCAGATTAATTAAAAGTGTGAGTCATACGTCATCGGTGGGCTTCCCTTTGAAGTCTTGGAGCGTACTCACTCATTGACCTTGTGCTCCTAGCCTAATATCATAATTCATATTCTTCATAATCTTGGCTGCCTTAGGATCTACATATTCTTGAAAGGTGGGTACAATTTGAAATCTTGTAAATGTTTGGATATATGCCCTAGAGCTTCATGTAATGTAAACAGAATTATTTGTTATGAAATAAAATATGCATTGTTCATTATCAAAATATTTTGATTTAAATCGCATATTGTAAATTATATTATTGACCCTAGATTACTTATGTGCCTTCAGACTTAGTGTATGAGTGTCATACACAAGAGGATTTAAGTCTGAAGTTAGTACTCTAAAATAGTCCAAAGAGAAAAAACAAAGTAGGTATTTATTTTGTGGTTTATCTATAGCCACAGTCCATTCTATAATTGGATGGCGACCTTGATCCAGAATCCTCCATGTGGTGACATGAGAATGGATACACCTTATGTGATGCGGTCAAATAGGACTGGACCCAGATATAAATGAATTTCATATAATATCCGTTAAATAAAGAATTCATTTCAAGCGCCATGCCTACCAAATTCTCCAGAAATATCCTTACAGGAATAAAGGATCTATATCAGGCGTAGTATACATAGTATTGCGTATTTCGATCCAGTATCAGATGATCACATGCAAGGCCTGGGGCTGGTACAGTGTCTGCCCCATACGAAGCATATATCGAATTACGAGCAACTAGTCTCTTTAATATCGGATAATCATGACCAAGTCATATTATCCCGACGGCTGAAACCTTTTTAGAGAACTAGTTATGTATCCCTACGTGATCATCATCTCTATATGACTGGAGTGACACTTCTGTCTTGACATCACACCCAACACACTACGATTCTCAAAATACCAAGCATAGGCGTACACAGAACCTGTTAAAGCCCTGGATGACCGCAACCAAACTATATTGATTGTCGCATGTATTAGCGGTGCAAGTCTCAGGTTAAGACCAAATACACCTACCCTGATTTCGGACTTCCATAGACACATAGTCATACTACCAATGGAATTCCGAGGGGGTCTATCTAGACCGAAGCTGTTTCCCGTACCATCGGTAAAACACAACCTCCTATTAAACTTGCATGAGTATCCTATGCCCAAATATATGAGAACTATGCCGTCGTGCCCTCACAACGCACACAAGTGTAATACTAGTCTTTTACGCATTCATCGATGTCCAATCTCGATAATGCTCTGACTAGGGATATTTAATGATTTATCCTTTGTGGACTGATACTGTCTCATATCATTCTCAATCCAGGAACAAATCATAGGGACCTCCTATCATTTATATATCTAGGTGATCTAATCACAAATGATAAGAGTGCAATCTTCTTTGTCACATAGTTAATTTGTACAACAACACCATGATCTGTACAAATAGTTACGCTCTGGGTCATAATTGTCCAACACTTGGGATGCTTAGACAATTCCAACATGTGTGGTATTTGATTTAATTAGTTTAGGCAAGGATATTTATTTTGGTGGGTAATATCTTTAATTGGTAAGTGATTTATTAAATTTAGGAAGTGATTTATTTGATATTAATTTGGATTTGATTTAGTTTAATTTAAATTGTGTTTATTTAATTTAATTGGTTTTAATTTAATTCAATTTAATTTTAATATAATTTGTGACATGTGTTTTAATTATTTTTGGATTGGGCTTGGGATAAGTGTGTGTTTTAAAACGGAGGCCCAATAAGCGAACCCGAAGCTAATCCATCGAATTTAACCCGATAGTGTGTCAATTCTTGACTCTTCCCTTTCGACGTCCGTTTCCCGCGGCTTCCGCAAGTTAAAAGGTAGTGCCTCCATACGAGACTCATCATATGGACTTATATGCAAAAATGCAGTGCTTACAGTTATGCTCTTTTAACTGCCGCACATCTTTTGAATAAGATTCCTTCTAAAGCTATTCCTACAACTTCGTATGAGATATGGACCGGTAGGAAACCGAATCTCAGTTATATTAAGATTTGGGGGTGTCCTGCATATGTCAGGATGGCTCAGCAGAATAATCTTTTGTCTCAAGGGCAGAAGTTTAGGTTTGTTGGATATCATTCAAATACGAAAGGATATTTATTCTATGATATCGAGCATCGAAATGTGTTCGTAGTGTTAGTGTCCTACACATGCCACGGGATCTCTAACCGTGATTCGTGTGTGAATTAATCGAAGGAATTTGCGGAAAAACTCACCTTGATCGGATTTAGGATTTCAAAATTCCTTTTTTGTTGGAGCTCCAAGCTTGTTTGTTGAGTTCAAAACTCTTGTGTGAGTTTCCCTATCACCTTATTATGACTCCCTAAGTGTTAGCAATGAGGAATTTTGCAACAAAATTCCATGGGGAGAGAGAGGAACTCACGACATTTTGGGTTTTGGAGGAGAGAATGAATAGTTCTTTTGTTTTCAAAACTTGTAAAGTGTGTTGACTTCCATCACCTTGTGACATGTGATGTAAGTTGTGGGTCCCACACAATTTGAATTCAAAATTCAAGTTGGTTCACACAACACACTTTGGGCCCGGTTTCGTTTAATCCGATTAAATGAATTTTCCGTCGCGACGTAATTAAGTCTAATTTAATTAAATAATAATGCCTCACAAAATTATTACGAAAGTCACTTATGAATTAATTCTAAATTAATTCGTTCGCTAGAATTAAAATCCAATTTAATTCTGCATTGAAATCCAATTTCAATTAATATATCTAATATATTATTTTAGCCCAATTAAATAAAATAGCAAAATCTAATTTCACTATTAAATTCATTTTGTCGATTAATTCCAAATTAATCGCGTTCTCTCCTATCGACGAATTTAATCCCAGATAAATTCTCGACGCAATTAATCCCAGATTAATTCTTTCTCTGATAATTAATACCAGATTAATTCTTGTCGTAATTAATCTCAGATTAATTTTCTCTCTCATAATTAATCCCAGATTAATTCTGTTCGAGTCAAATGTCATCGGTTAATCTTTGGGAAGCGACCCAAGAGATCCCTGGATATGTTGGCAGTAAATATGGTCATCGGACTATCTGAATACGTGCGTACCCGGTACAACGTTCTTACCGATTTACAAGACATGGTTGGCTTATAGCAAAGCACCGTGCCTACCGAATTCTCCAGAAATATTCAACGAAGAATATACAATCTTTATCAGTCGTAGTATACAATGTATTGCATATTACGATCCAGTATCGGATGTCACATGCTAGGCCTGGGGCTAGAATTGTGTCTGCCTCGTACGAAGCATATATCAGATCACTGACAACTAGTCTCTATAATCGGATAATCATGACCTAGTTATATTATCCCGATGATTGCAGTACTTAAGAGTACTAGTTTCGTATTCTACGTGATCATCATCTCCATATGGCTGAAGTGGTACTTCCATCTAGACATCACACCCAATACACTATGATTCTCAGTATACCTAGAAGAGGCGTACATAAAACCTGTTAAAGCCCCGGATGACCAAAATCAAAGCGTACTGATTCTCGCAGGTATTAGCGATGCAAGTATCAGGTTAGGACCAAATACACCTACCCTGATTCGGATTCCATAGACACATAGTCATACTACCAATGGGATTCCGATGGGTCTATCCAGAGCGAAGTTGTTCTCGTACCATCGGTAAATGGAGCCTCCTATTACACTTGGATAAGTATCCAATACTTAAATATATGAGAACTATGTCGTTAAGCTTCCATAACGCGCACAATGTAATACTAGCCTATTTCGCATTATCGTTGTCCAGTCTTGATAATACTACGACTAGGGATATTTAATTATTAAACCGTTCGTGAATTAATATTGTCTCATATCTTATTAATCCGGAACTAATAATAAGGACATTTATCATTTATATATCCAAGTAATCTAATTACAAAATGATAAAAGAGCAATTTTCTTTGTCACATAGTTAAGTTTGTACAAGAACACCATGTCTTTTACAAAATAGTGATGCTATGGGTCATAATTGTCCAACATGTAGCTCACTTCGTAAAGTTTATAGAGATAGAATTTTTGTCTGAAGGTGGTGATCATAGACAGGTTGAACTTGATGAAGTATAACCTGGAACCAATGAACCAACAGAGGAACCTGAAATTCAAGAAGATGAAGAACCTTCAATACACACACTCCGTAGGTCAAAAAATGTATCTAGAACTCCTGAACGCTTGTATTGATACAAGAAAAAAGTCTTGATGTTCTCTTATTGAAGAGACGAACCCATTTACCTATAGAGAATCGATGTTGGATATCGACTCCTTAAGGTGGCAAGACGCCATGAAATCTCAGATGCACTCAATGTTTGAGAATCAAGTTTGGAACTTGGTTCCGCTTCCCGAAGGAATTGTTCCTATCGGTTGTAAATGGATTTACAAGAGGAAGCGATGGCCCGATGAAAATGTTGAAACCTTTAAGGCCCGACTGATAGCTAAAGATTACTCGCAGCGACCCGGTGTCGACTATGATGAAAATTTTTCACCAGTAACAATGCTAAAGTCTATAAGAATTTTGTTGTCAATTGTCGCTTATCATGATTACGAGATTTGGCAAATGGATGTTAAAACAACTTTTCTAAATGGTTTTCTTGATGAAGAAATCTATATGGAACAGTCAGGGGGTTTTGCATCCAGCGAGAACTCGGGCATGGTATGCAAGTTGAAGAAGTCCATTACTAGACTTAAACAAACAGGCTTCACGAAGTTGGAATCTTTGATTCGACGAGATAATCAAATTGTTTGGTTTTCTCAAGAATTCGGAAGAATTCTGTGTGTATAAAAAGGCCAGTGGGAATATGGTGGTATTTTTAATTCTCTACGTTGACGACTAATGGATTTGGTGCTTGGAGTGCCTATCCGAATTGTATATTATATTATTTATTAATAAAATAACTATATTTTTCATTTCATACCTCATTAATAGTATTGTCATTATGCGTATTAAATTGATGTATCGATATGCTAAGAATGACATCGACCTTTAAATTTATTTCACCTACATAAGAAATAAAAATCACAATAAAATATATAAAACAAAAATTTTAATTATGAAAATTTAAAGATACAATGATGTAACATCCCTCTCCCGGAGATGCTACCGGCAGGGAATATGCCAACCTATCTCCCTGATGAGTGGTAAATCTATCACTATTTCCCACTCATTTAATCTAATATTTTGTATAGTTTCTTGAGTTTTGTGAATATTTTAATGTGTTTTGTATTATTTTATAGAAAAATAAAGTTTCAGGACATTCTGGAGGTGATTTGGGCAAAAACAGTGAAAATTGGACAAAAATGGCATTTTGGTAAATTCCCGCGTCGCGACGCCAAGAACTTCAGTGTCGCGATGTCTAACGTGCGCCGAACAGTGCTAACGTGCGCCGGGTCCACAAATCAGAATATGAGAAAAGTTGACTTTGCTAACGTGCGCCGTGCCACGTGTCACCATCACAGCCGATCTGCTAAAATACGCCGTGCCATTTGTCATAATCCTACGGTGCCGACAGTCATCATCGCCACGTGTGCCACGTGTCACTCCACATCATTGCCGTGTCATCAGCCACATCACCAGGTTGACCGAGTCAAACTGTCACGTGTCGCAATTATATGGAGCCGACAGTCACTTTGCCACGTGTCGCCACGTCACCGCCACATCAGCGCCACGTCAGCATCAATAATTGAGTATCTAATCCTTATCTGACACGTGGCGGATAAGAATCTCATCGACCAATCAGAAGCCGCCACGTGTCACAATAATTGAAGCCCAACCACTCTGCCACGTGTCACCTTATCAGCTTATCCAGAATCTGTAAACCGACGAACCAGAGCGTGCCACATCGACAGAAGCTGGCGTAGCGATGCCAAAGGACTCAGCGTCGCGACGCCCGAAGCCTACCCGCGCCTATAAATTCACCTTCAAATTTTAGAATTTGTTGCACCACTCTCTCTAGTTTCTTTTAGTTTTTAGTTTTTTTTAGTTTTTAGTTTTGTAAATAATTTTAATTACGTTTTGTTAAATAGTAATTTATTTTTTTTACTTTTTACAGTTTTTACTATTCACTATGAGGAGGTAATTTCCCCAGCTAGGGTGAAAGGTAATTCTTTTACTATTACTATTTAGATTAATCTCCTTAAAAATAATATATTCACTATTTAAAATATTGACTTAAAAAGTTACCGCCAGATTGGTCGGTTGGTAATTCATTTTAATCTGGTTTAAACCTGACTAATAAAGGATACCGCCAGATTGGTCGGTTGGTAATATTATCAAAAGTTTATATATTATTTTATGGGAGATATCTAAAATAGTAAATAGTAAAATAATTCCTTTTACCTTAGCATTTTATTTTATTTTACTTTTCAGCTTTTACTTTATGTCTTTTACTTTTCAGCATTTTTACTTTATGTCTTTTACTTTTAAGTTTTTACTAGCCCTAGTTATGTGTAGTTATCTGGGGTTGTGATGAATTCTAATATCACCGGTTTATAAGGGGTTATTTTATAGTTTGGGTAATTTAAAGGTTTACTTATTAAATCTTAAGCTTAATGCTTTTTTTGTCTGATCACCAATAAGATTGATTTGGTAAATCTAAAATGAACTAGATATAGGGATTTTAGGTTTTAGCCTTAGACTTAATAGCCCACGATCTTCCTTGAGGATAGATAACCCTTTAATAGATTTCCTTACAGGATAGACATATACCTGTCGGGCGGGGGTAGCCATAATTGGAACTTAAACTTAATGAATCCAGATAATTTGGTTGACATAGACATATGGTTCAATTGGGTTAAACTGGGTATTTGCGTCTGACCATCGACAGAGGCTTTTGCATAATTTAGTGTTTCAGGTTAGTAAACTGATTTATTACACAAACATAAAATAACCACTTCATCTTTTAAATGATATTAGAATGATTCACAACCCTAGATCTTTGTGTCTTTTGTTATTTTCCTTAGTATTTTCTTTTGTCTTTTTATTTATTTAGCAATTCTACAAGCAATCAAATCAATCAAACAATCATTCTCTTCTCTCTCAATTAGATAACTGTTAATAAATAGATTCAATAATTAATAACAATAGTAGGAATTAAGTCCTCGTGGGATCGATATTTTTATACTACTTGAACGATACGTGCGCTTGCGTTATACGTGTGTGTTTACGTCGGTCAAGTTTTTGGCGCCGTTGCCGGTGACTTATTTTTCTTGAGTTATTAATTTTGAAGCTATCTAATTTACTTGTATCTAATTTTCTTTATCTTTAATTTTATTTCTTTATTGTGTTTTCAGGTGATTGAAAAAAAATGGAACATTATTGGGAGATTGAGAGATTACGTGCTTTACAAGAAGATACACCCCACATCTGGGAGCAACAGTCCGGTTTTCCGAGGCCTGTTGTACAACCCAACGACTATCACTGGATGCCAAAACCAAGCAATACTACATTTGCTCATCAGAACGAAATGGGGAGATGTGTAATTTGTGAAGGTAACCACCAGAGCGATCAATGTATATACCTTTCAGAGTGGCAGAATTATTGGAATCATACAAGGAACGAAGAACCATCACATTTTCCATCTTATCCACCATCTACCTATGATTTCCATCAACAATCAGAACCATCAGAGGAAGATCAGTTCATTCACATGCTCAAAGATTGGCTCGAAGAACGGGAAGCTCAATTAGATGCACAAATTCAGAGACAATCAGAATTCCTTCAGAGGATGACAGATCAAATGAGACAATTAACAGAAAACCAGAACATCATACCTCAAGAAGCACTTTTAGATGACACTGATGAAGCCTTCGAGTACCCAGAGATCCACAATAACACCTTAACATAGAAGGAGGCTGAGCAGTATCAACAACCAGAGGTATCGGTTCAGGAGCCCGAACCGGCAAAGTCTCAAATTGACTTTTATTATTCAGATTCTGACGAGGATGAAGCTGATCTATTTGTACCAACTGCACCAACAATGGAGGATCAAATTTTCAATCCTCAAAATGAAGATCTTGGAGCATGCTTTACCTTGATGTTTGAAGAAGATCTATCTGAACCATCCATTGCAGTTGTATAAGAGGATGAAAACCTAATGTCAGAAACATCTTTGCATCCTCAGGTTGACAATTTTGAAGCATGTATTTCACAGATAACAGATGAAGAGCTGAATACATAAATTTTAAAATACATATGTGAAGAAAAGGTGGAGAAAAAAGAAGAGCAAATGGAGGAGCAAATGTCTGACTTTAATAAAGATCCAGAGCATTCAGGAGAACATCGCTGTTTTGGGGAGTACAAATCAAAGATATCGCTCAGAAGCTTGACAGATGGAACTCCCATTTCAAGTCAAGCATTATATGAGACCTCCTGTTTTCATTATTTCTTTTCAGGAACCACTGGAGCAACAAAGAGAAAAAGGTGGCACGAGCACTGAATGGGACAAAACTCTTTTTGCCACCTTACCGTTGGAAGAGACCCTTCAAAAGCAACGCTCACGGGATTGTCTTTGATCGGACATCTAAAATGACATTGAAACCTCCTTAACAGATGAATTTCAGTCACGTCTGGCTGAAGACGAAAAATTTAGCGCTAGCCGGGAGGCAACCCATTCAATTTGTTGTAATTTCTGTTTTATATTTTATGTATACATGTTACAGAATTTTTTAATTTTGTGTGTTATTTTTGTACGGAAAAGCACAAACGAAGCATTTTAAGACAGAAGGAATGGTGTTTGGCAATCAAAGATGAGAAACAATTCATTAGCGATGGCTGAGTACTATAAAATCAGCCTGTCATTGCACTTTGGAAGGCATCCTGATTTGAGAAAGAAATACATAAGAAAAATGGAAGCCACTTCAAGAAAACGAGTTGAAAAATGCACGGTAGTAGTGTTGATACTAAGCCACAATACGTAGAGGCAGCACAGGAATTGTGTCGAGTCTTAGCTGCAAGAAATATGCACTTAATATAAGGCGGAGGCAATCTTGGACTTATGGGGATCGTTTCAAAGGCTGTACATGAATGAGGCAGTCACATTTTGGGAATCATCCCAAAACCCTTGGCAGAGGCAAATCTTATTGGATCATCAAACAGAGAGGAACTTATTGTGCCAGGTATGTCTGAACGACTGGTAAAAATGATTAACCGTGCTGATGCTTTTATCGCTTTGCCAGGTGGCTTGGGCACATTGGAGGAAATTTTTATAGTTCTATCTTGGGCGAACCTGAACATACACCAGAAACCGCTTGGACTAATTAACGTTGATGGATTTTATGATTTTCTTTGTGTGTTTCTTGATGATGCTCGGAGAAATGGGTTTGTGTCAAAACCTATGAAAGAACTCCTTTATACTGCCAGAACTGCCCCGGATTTAATAGACCAACTCATAGCCTATGAACCACAAGTTGACCCTATCCTTTCAAAGATAAATTGGTCCGAGGACGATCGTGGTAAGAGGCGTCGGATTAATCTGGATCTTAACCTTTAATTTCCTGTAGATTTTCAGCTAACCAGGTACGACCTTCTTAACTCTCCTTTTACTGTTTAAGATATTGGGGACAATGTCTCATTTAGGTTTGGGGAAGGGAATTAGTTGATCAGTACTTTGTTTTTAGTTTGTGTGTAGTTTTTAATTTTAAGCCAAAATTTTTCGAAAAATACAAAAAAAAATTGAAAAAATTTCAAAAAAAATTACAAAAATATTTTGTGTTTTTGTGTTTTATTTTAACTAAAAAGGTGAAATTGGTAAGAGATAGCTGAGTAAGGAGTTTCCACTCCTGAGACGTATCTAAAACCATTTTTGAAACAAGTTAATTTTTGTTTATTTCATTTTGAATTATTTAATTTGTGAATTCTCTATAAAACGGACTAAAATGGATCTTCATATGCTCAGTTGACAGGTATTATCAACATATATAGTAACATACGGACATGAGTTAAAATTGAAAAGTTTGTAATATTTCGTGCTCTAGTTTAATTGGAGGAAGCATCTCAAAAAGCAGTGGAGTAAAAAAAAATCCGAGATCCGAGTTATTAAGTTTGTAAGGGTGTTTTAACACCTAGTGCCCTAAAACCAACTGGTTTGGGAGTCACTGGCCCAAAGCTCGCTACATGGATCAAAGATGCTGCAAAAATATATATATCTGAAATCTGAGTAATTAAGTCCGTAGGGGTGTCTTAACACCTGGTGCCCTAAAGCCAACTGGTTTGGGAGCCACCGACCCAACACTCGTTACATAGATGGAAGATATTGTATATAAATAAAAAATAGAAAAAAAAAATTCAAAGAAAAAATCAGAAAAATTATTCCATTGCTACCAAAAGGTGTGAAATCTGATAGAACTTTAGGACAAAAATATTACTCTCTTATCAACTGCACTTATGACTGTTGTGGGCAAAAATGATTTGATTAATATCTTGTTGGATGTGTATATGAAGAATTGTAAAAATAATCGGAGAATTTACTTATTCAGTAATTTAGAATAAAACAAAACAACTAGTAACTTAGAGTAGAAGTTTCACCTGATTAGTCACTAACTTCTTTATTCTCTTTTCTCTTGTCTTTTTGCTTTTGTGTGCATTAGTTTCACTTCCTTTTTACTTTTATAAAATGTTTGTGGGTAGCATTGCTGTAAACCCTCACGAGACTATAACTCGTCCACTAGGGACACCTAGGGGTTTAAAGGCTTGTTGCATACGCTAAATGCAACCGTGATCCCTACGAAAGTGGCTTAGTTAAATTTTATTTTAAAGATGTTTATGTTATTTTATTATTTTTGTTTCTCGAGGACTAAAAAATGTTAGGTTCGGGGGTGTGATGAGTGGTAAATCTATCACTATTTCCTACTCATTTAATCTAATATTTTGTATAGTTTCTTGAGTTTTTTGAATATTTTAATGTGTTTTGTATTATTTTATAGAAAAATAAAGTTTCAGGATATTCTGGAGGTGATTGGGCCAAAACAGTGAAAATTGGACAAAAAGGGCATTTTGGTAAATTCCCGCGTCACGATGCCAAGAACTTCAGTGTCGCGATGTCTAAAATGCGCTGAACAGTGCTAACGTGCGCCGGGTCCACAAATAAGAATTTGAGAAAAGTTGACTTTGCTAACGTGCGCCGTGGCACGTGTCACCATCACAGCCGATCTGCTAAAATACGCTGTGCCACGTGTCATAATCCTACGGTGCCGACAGTCATCATCGCCACGTGTGCCACGTGTCACTCCACGTCATTGCCGCGTCATCAACCACATCACCAGGTTGACCGAGTCAAACTGCCATGTCATCATCAACCAATCACAACATGCCACGTGTCGCAATTCTATGGTGCCGACAGTCACTTTGCCACGTGTCGCCACATCACCGCCACGTCACCGCCACGTCAGCATCAATCATTGAGTATCTAATCCTTATCTGACACGTGGCGGATAAGAATTTCATCGATCAATCAGAAGCCGCCACGTGTCACAATAATTGAAGCCCAACCACTCTGCCACGTGTCACCTTATCAGCTTATCCAGAATCTGCAAACCGACGAACCAGAGCGTGCCACGTCGACAGAAGCTGGCGTAGCGACGCCAATGGGCTCAGCGTCGCGACGCCTGAAGCCTACCCGCGCCTATAATTTCAGCTTCAAATTTCAGAATTTGTTGCACCACTTTCTCTCTTCTATTCTATAGAAAAAGAGAGTTTCTATCTCTAGTTTCTTTTAGTTTTTTGTTTTTTTTAGTTTTTAGTTTTGTAAATAATTTTAATTACGTTTTGTTAATATAGTAATTTACTTTTTTTTTTTTACTATTTACAGTTTTTACTATTCACTATGAGGAGGTAATTTCCCCAGCTAGGGTGAAAGGTAATTCTTTTACTATTACTATTTAGATTAATCTCCCTTAAAAATAATATATTCACTATTTAAAATATTGACTTAAAAAGGATACCGCCAGATTGGTCGGTTGGTAATATTATCACAAGTTTATATATTATTTTATGGGAGATATCTAAAATAGTAAATAGTAAAATAATTCCTTTTACCTTAGCATTTTATTTTATTTTACTTTTCAGCTTTTACTTTATGTCTTTTACTTTTCAGCATTTTTACTTTATGTCTTTTACTTTTAAGTTTTTACTAGCCCTAGTTATGTGTTAGTTATCTGGGGTTGTGATGAATTCTAATATCACCGGTTTATAAGGGGTTATTTTATAGTTTGGGTAATTTATAGGTTTACTTATTAAGTCTTAAGCTTAATGCTTCTTGTTGTCTGATCACCAATAAGATTGATGTGGTAAATCTAAAATGAACTAGACATAGAGATTTTAGGTTTCGGCCTTAGACTTAATAGCCCACGATCTTCTTTGAGGATAAATAACCCTTTAATAAATTTCCTTACAGGATAGACATATACCTGTCGGGCGGGGGTAGCCATAATTGGAACTTAAACTTAATGAATCCAGATAATTTGGTTGACATAGACATATGGTTCAATTGGATTAAACTGGGTATTTGCGTCTGACCATCGACAGAGGCTTTTGCATAATTTAGTGTTTCAGGTTAGTAAACTGATTTATTACACAAACATAAAATAACCACTTCATCTTTTAAATGATATTAGAATGATTCACAACCCTAGATCTTTATGTCTTTTGTTATTTTCCTTAGTATTTTCTTTTGTCTTTTTATTTATTTATTTATTTAGCAATTCTACAATCAATCAAATCAATCAAGCAATCATTCTCTTCTCTCTCAATTAGATAACTGTAAATAAATAGATTCAATAATTAATAACAATAGTAGGAATTAAGTCCTCGTGGGATCGATATTTTTATACTACTTGAACGATACGTGCGCTTGCGTTATACGTGTGTGTTACGCCGGTCACTCCCTGAGCCTCTAACTGAGATCCTTACTATAATTTTGACCCAACTGTGACTCATACATGGGACCATTTCCCAACTCAACAACATAAGATGCATCTCATATACGCATAACTATGAACACAATACAATACACTATATAACTTTGTCATTGACACTTTAAAATATTGCACACACAATCTTGACTATACACGTATCCAATACAATACTTTACTTGACTACGACTGTACCGTGACTTGATATAGTTGACTTGTACCCTCTACTGACTGCTATCAGTATCTATCCTCCCGAGTTCATCCTCCGGGTATACCTGCAAAATAAGAATCTGGGAGTGGGGGTGTTAGATCGTTTGAACGATCTAGTGAGTGGACAATTAAAGCAAAAATTGATTCCATCTGAAAATTTATGGTTCTAAAAACCGAAATCCTCCCAGAAAACATTCTTTTATGAAATCTATTTCTTTTTGAAAACTCATCTCTTCTGAAAAGCTTTTCTAAAAACTCTTTTATAAAACTCACCTCTTCTGAGAAATTTGTTTCAGGAAATCCATTTCTGAAAATCTGTTTCTGGAAAATCTATATATGAAAACTATGTATCTGAGAAATCTGTATCTATATATCTGGCGCAAGGGGGCGTTACGTATTGTGTCCCCCCATACGCAAAATCTGGCGCTTAAGGGCATCCCCATATACGTAAATATCTGGTAGTCTTGGGGGTGTTGTTGTTGGGTTTCTATTAAGTCCCAAGATCGATTTCAAGCAATGAAACATGTGTGAAATACAACAATGAAGAATGGCGGAATCATACTTACATTTATCGGATATGGCGATGCGAGGAACAACAAAAATCTTCAAGCTTTTGGTCCATGAAGCTCACGGCAAAGGCTTCTCTTTGTGCTCCATTTTCGGTCATCTCCAAGCTCCAAGCTTGGTGTGCAATCCATGCCCACAAGTGGGTTTCCCTATCACCTTCGCAAGACCCCGAATGTGTGCTAGCACTCGATAATTTTTGCCACAAAAATCACCTAAGCTTCTCATTCATCTCACGATTTTGACAGAAAAATTAAGGAAGAAAAATGGCCTAAGCCGAGAGAGAGAAGAGAGTGAGTGGAGAGAAAATGTGTTTTTCTTTTGTGTATTAGATTTCCAAAAGCTAATACCAATTTTTGCTTTCAAAAAGTCAAGGCATTTAAGCCTACAACCACCTCCATCACTATTCACATCAAAAGTGACATGTTGTCAATCACTCAAAGTGACTAGACATCACGTCAATCAAAGTGACTAATGATTTGACGTTTGATGTGACTTGTGGGCCGCACTTAAATTCGAAATGCGAGTGCGTCCGCAAGCACTCTCGGGCTCGGGTTCGCTAATTCCAAATTAACGAATTTTCCGTTGCGACGTAATTAAATCTAATTCAATTAAATAATTTTTCCTAGCAAAATTACTATTCACGTCGCTAACAAATTAATTCTAAATTAACTCGTTCTCTCTCTTAAATAATATTTTATCCCAGATAAAATATCTCTGCAATTAATCCCAAATTAATTTTCTCTCTCTACTAATTAATCCCAGATTAATAAAGTGCGAGTCATACGTCATCGGTGAATCTTCGGGAAGCGACCCATGAGATCCCCGAATATGTTGGCAGTAAATCCGGTCGTCAGACTATCCGAACATGTACGTACCTTGTACTATATTTTTACCGATTTACAAGACATGGTTGGCTTCTAGCAAAGCACCGTGCCTACCCAATTCTCCAGAAATATTCTTACTGGAATATGTGATCTATATCAGGCGTAGTATACGTAGTATTGTGTATTTCGATCCAACATCGGATGTCACGTGCTAGGCCTGGGGCTGGAATTGTGTCTGCCCCGTACGAAGCACATATCAGATCTGTGGTAACTAGTCTCTATAATCGGATAAACATGACCTGGTCATAATATCTCGATAGCTGCAGCATATAAGAGCACCAGTTCCGTATCCTACGTGATCATCATCTCCACTATGACTGGAGTGATAATTTCGTCTTGACATCACACCCAATACACTACGATTCTCAATATACCCAGAAGAGTGTACACAGAACCTGTTAAAGCCCTGGACGACCAAAACCAAGTATATTGATTGTCGCAAGTATAACGGTGCAAGTCTCAGGTTAAGACCAAATTCACCTACCTGATTCAGACTTCCATAGACACATATTCATACTACCAATGGAATTCCGAGGGGTCTTTCCAGAGCGAAGCTGTTCTCGTACCATCGGTAAACATAACCACCTATTACACTTGCATGAGTATCCTATACCCAAATATATGAGAACTTTGCCGTTATGCTCCCACAACGTGCATAAGTGTAATACTAGTCTTTTACGCATTATCGATATCCAATCTCGATAATACTCCGACTAGAGATATTTAATGATTAAACCTTTGTGGATTGATACTGTCTAATATCATCTAAATCCGGAACTAATCATATGGACCTTTCATCATTTATACATCTTGGTAATCTAATTACAAATGATAAAAGAGCAATTTCCTTTGTCACATAGTTAATTTGTACAAAAACACCATGATCTGTACAAATAGTGATGATATGGGTCATAATTGTCCAACAATCTCCCACTTGGCCTATAGCCAATCACTCAAGTGTCCTACACCCGAACTATGTACGGTTCGCTCAAACTTCTGCTGATAAATGGCTTTCGTCAGCGGATTTACAGTGTTATCATCTGATGCAATTTATTCGATCATCACATCGCCACGATGTGTGATCCGAACGAATCAGATGAATATTTGTAGTATATATCTGGATCGTTGATGAGACCATTAATTCTTTAGCTGTGTTGTAGCCTAGCTCAGCTACTAACAGAACTACTCCTAATCTAATTAGGATTATTATCGACCCAAATGGCTTCTATTGCTGCCTCAGCTGCAGCAATAATCCGCTTGTGTTGTTTATTCGGCAGGAGTATCTTGCTTGGAAGATTTCCAGCTCACTGTTACATTATTCAAACTTTATAATACCTTTATTACGACTTATAGTCGCTTTTATCTGTTAGGAAACTTGCAGCAGTGAACCCAGTCACTTCAAGTTATCTTTCTCCATAGGTCAAGAAAGCATCATTAGTTCATCTAAGATACTAAAGGATGTTCTTAACATCAATCCAGTGACCATCACTAGGATTGGCCTGATTGTGACTCCATGTGCTCAAAGTACATGAGACACCAGGTCGCGTACATTTTTCAATGTACGAGTACTCGGAGAGTACCAACAACTTTTAGATCTATCCCAGTAGATCTTTATTCCTAGAATAAAGGTTGTCTCTCCCAATAATTCTACGGAGAATTTTCATGAAAGCCAAGCTTTCACCGATTGTATTATGGGAATATCATTTCCAAGAAATGATATCTCGTCATTATTTAGGATAATCACTGTCAGTGCGCTCCCACTAACCTTCTTATATACATAGGAATCATTTCCATTTTGAATTAAATCATACACCATTATGATTACATCCATGGATCGAATCCAAGAATGCAATGGTTTCTTTAATCCATCCATGGATCGAATTAACTTGCAAACCTTGTTTGCTCGTTTTGGTACGATAAAACCGTCAGGATTTTTTAAACATCCTCCAAAAGGTTTCCTTTTAAGGAAAGCGATTTTGACATTCAGCTGTCAAATTTCATAAATGAAACATGTAGCATCAGCAAGCATTGTCCAAATGGATTTAACTATGACAACAGGTAAAAGGTTTCATCGTAATCGACACAATGTTGATAACGATACCTTTTCACTACAAGCCCAGCTTAGTACGTTGGTATGTTGCCTTCCATGTATGTTTTCCTTGAAGACTTATATAGTACCAATAGGCACAATGCCTTCCGGTACAACAACTAGTATCCAAACATAGTTGGTATACATGGAATCCATTTCGGACTTCATGGCACTTTGCCATAATAAGGAGTCGATACCTTGTATCACTTCCTCATACGTAGTCAATTCATATTCCTCAATAAGATTGACATCTTTATGAGGTGATATCAGAAACCCATACCTCCCAGGTTGTTTTCTGACTCTCTCTCCGACTTCGCGGTTCTTGTGTATTCGAAGATTATTGGTATAGTTTCATCCTTGATGAACTATTGGTGTTCCATTAAGGACTTGGTGCCTAGAACAGTATTACTCCGATTTTCATCGAGTTTTACTTTCCTCCCACTTACCACTGCATAGAGGTATTCCTCATAGAAAAACTGCATGGTGAGCAACAATTAAATTATTCTCTTGTGAGTTGTATAAGTACTATACTTTGGTTTCCCTAGGATAACCCACACTTAGGCACTTATCCGATTTGGGTTCCAGTTTGGTATCATCCAAATATATGCCTAGCATACCCAAATCCTCAGGAATGAGAAAACCCGATTTCTTTCATGTTCATATCTAATATGAAGTCTGTCAAACAGATTTTTTTGGAACCTTATTCAAAATAAGTTTTGCACTGATTAAAGCTTATCCTTTTAAGGAAATGTTAGCTCAGAGCGACTCATGATTAACCTTATCATGTCCAACAAAATTCGGTTTCTCTGTTCGGACACACCTTCAGATTGACGTGTTCTGAGAGGAGTCCTCATTGAAAGAGTACTATACTCTTTCAAGTATTTGATAAACTTATTGCTTAAGTATTTTCCATCATGGTTAACCGTGACGGTTTAATACTTTAGCCGATCTGTTTGTCTACTTCGTGTCGAAACTCTTAGAATTTATCAAAAGTTTCCGATCCGTGTTTACAAGAAACACATAACAATAACGCGATGCCACATCCGTAAAGGTCACGAAACTTTCATATCCACTTCTAGCCTAGCTAGACATGGTCCCACTTATGTCACTATGAACGAGGGCTAACAGATCGGTGGCACTTGCACTTTTACAAAGTAAAAAGTATTTTAAGCACTTTGCCTAATAAACTAGATTCGTAGAAATCATTTGAATAGAATCAAATCCGTCCTAGTATCCAATCTTCCAAAGTGTGGATATATGAGTCTTGTTAATTGTGTCACAGACAACAATGCCACTTATAAGTTTCAACTGATTAAATCAGTTTGAGCTATCTGTTTGTCATGTTATATGTTTGAGATTTATTTATATTCAAAATATAAATGCTGTTATTCACATCTAATGTGTTTATTTCAATATCATCTTTATAAAATAAAACACTTTAGTGTTCTAGAATATAACGTTATATCTGCAACGTATTATACTCTGATATATAGATAATGTTTCTATTCAAACTAGTTACATACTAATAGTTTCCTAATTTAAGTACACACCCAAAGGGTAGTTCCTAAACTTAGGTATCTACGGTTAAAACAACGACTCTCATCCCGTTTTCAATTCGTAGGTAAATCTCAACTGAAGTCAGTATCCTGTTTGTCAGCAGATTCTGCACATCAATACATATTTATGTACCACATCCAGTATCTAAAATCCAATTTTAATACTAGTAGCGAACATGTTTATGACAAACATCTTTGTAGCCGGAACCTTGCCCGTCTTCAATTCCTTCATGTCTGCCTTGTCTATACGGCAGTCACGCTTCCAGTGACCCCGTTTGCCACAGTTTAGGCAGACATCATGGATATGTCCTATGTCTTCCCAGAAGATTATAATGATTTTGCCTTTGCCCCTTTTCCACACCCCAGAAGCCTTTGGCCAAGCCTTGGCCTTATGGATGTCGAAGTAAGATGCGCCTTGCGCTTCTTGCCCATTGCAAACTCTAACTTTGTCTCCTTGAGTATAGCCATTAACTCTCCAAGAGTTTTCTATTGCAATTTGTACTTCTAAAATCAAAGGATAGATCTATGAAGATCCTTCAATTTCAATATCATACTAAAAGGATTTAATCCTTAGTTCTGACTAAGAAATTAAGGAGTCTATTTAGCAAGCTTAATGGATTAAGCACTAAAGTTATCATCACATGAATCTTCCAAAGATCATGCTCTACTATTTGCTCAACTATGGGCTTATGCTCGAGACGTCACTATATCAAATAAAGTAACTTCTCTCGTTTCCAGGACTATCTTGAGATTTTATTCCAATCTGAAAATTAAAGCCGTTTATAAAACATTTTCACCCAGGATTACGTTTTAAACACTAATCTTTCTTTCAATTATCTTGATAGCCATAGTCCAACTATCCAATCAACGATTTTAGATACTATTTATTATAATGATTACTATAGTCTAACTATATAATCAACTATAATTCAATTGGTTAAATTCAAATATATTGATTATTATAATCCAATTATATAATCAACTATAATTGAAATAGTTTGGATACAGTCCAACTGTTTAATTTAAAACAACAATTAAAAATTAGTCCAACTAATAAATAATTACTTATTGACGAAAAATTGAAATGAGCGCGTATGGCAAGTATCTAAACGAATATTACAAATTTAATACTTGCCTCCCACTATTTTTCGGCGAGCCTCTAACCCTCTGTGGAGTACTCGGGAAACCTTGTTTCCTAGTGGGCTAGGATTCCGTTAAATAACACACAATCTTGACTTTGGCCAACAAATTGTATGATAATTAACTAGGAAGATCTCTAAGATCAATTGGATCCCATCAAATTCCTAGATCCAGTAGGTGGACATCCAAGTCCGAAACATATATCTTATATATGCCAATATATCCAATATATTCCCTACATTTTTCCTCTGAATCAATTAAGCCTTGGCTTTGGCACAACAACTTAATGATCCCAGTTAAGCGGAACCCATTCACTATGGAAAGCTTCGTAATCGATGTCGATGGACAAGAAATGATCTTGACTTTGGCCAACAAATCACAACTTGGACAAGACACCGATATGGAACAAAGCTTTCATGATTCAAACACATCCGCGACGGACAAAGGTCTTGACTTTGGCCAACAAACCAGTGCCAATCTTGGATCTTGAGTAAGAATCACTCAATGGAAGGAAAAACGCTTAATATGTTGTGAGGGTTTTTCGCGTAAATTGGCAACCAATTTATTATCTTTGTTAAGGTCTCATCATCATACACCCTTAAACATGCATTCTAAAAACATAATAAGGTGCGTATAAATATAATAATAATGATATGTGGATGGATATTTAAACATATTGTTCCTAGAACAAATCTCTCCATTTCCTCTCTCCCGCTAGCACAAGTATTAATTCTACCCGATTACATAACACTGCTAAAGAAACCTCATTTACATTGAGGGGAATAGGTGAGAAGAGAAATACACAGAGTCAAGAGGTAAAAGGCTGGACAAGCAGGTCCAATTTAATAAATTCTAAATTTATTACAACAATTTCCAAAATTGCCATCACCCATCTAATATCCATCTGATATACATTATTCATACATCGCATCCATGTTTTCACACAAGCATGTTATCAATCAATCTAATCCAATTAATTAATCTGATAATTAATGACCATCCAATGTTTAAACAACGATTTGATTTTGCGCGAGTCCGACTCGTTTTGCGAATAAGTACTCAAAGTACGAATTCTTGAATTATATTAAACTACAACATTAAATCCAATTTAATTTGTATTTAATACTAATTCCTTTATTTAATTCCAAATTAAATAATTACACTTTTAATGCACCTTTACGACTTAGATTCTAAATCTAATCTTTACGGGTCTCAAAGCCCGATTAACATCCAATGTTAATTTAATTAAAGTGCAATGGGCTTTCAATTAATTTCTTAAGGCATGGACTTTTGGTCAATATGGGTCAAACCCAAATACCAAAGCCCATTTAAGGAATCACCCTTATTTGCCAAGAAACCAATTTAGGCCCATTAGGCCCAATTAAAATTAAAGGTCTATTAAGTCATAATTGGACTTTATGGATATAGTTTTGGCCCCAATTGATCCAACCAATTAGCCTAAACTAAACTTGCCCCAACCAAGCCCATTTAGCCCAATTACAACTTCACAATCCCAATTCCAAATTTGGCCCAATTAATTTAATTCCAAAATTCCAAATTTCATAATTAATTAACCAAAGTGTATGCCATAATTAATTAACCAAATTAACATTTCCAAAACACTAATTAGCCTAATTAATTATGCTCATTATCATCAACACATGTCCAACAAATTTGAATCAAAAAATCAATCATTTTCCATGCATAGTAGTCATGGCAATTAGGGATTTTTCATGTCCAATTTCGAATTCAATCCAATTAAATCCTAAATCAACATTCCCCAAATGATTTCAACTCATCCAATGATCAAAATAAAAAATTACCATGACTTAGGGCAACTCATTAGTTTCGGCCAAGCCAACCAATTTAGGGAAAATTTATCCAAATCAATTTTTATCAAATTGACAATGCATAACACCATGTTTTCATAATTTAAGCAAACTCAAACAATCAATTTCACTCAAACATGCTCAAATCAATTTTGCCCAATTTTACCCTAATTCAACTTCATGCTCAAAATGGCTCAAGATACCATTGTTGGGTTTCTATTAAGTCCCAAGATCGATTTCAAGCAATTAAACATGTGTGAAATACAACAATGAAGAATGGCGGAATCATACTTACATTGATCGGATATGGCGATGCGAGGAACAACAAAAATCTTCAAGCATTTGGTCCATGAAGCTCACGGCAAAGGCTCCTCTTTGTGCTCCATTTTCGGTCATCTCCAAGCTCCAAGCTTGGTGTGCATTCCATGCCTACAGGTGGGTTTCCCTATCATCTTCGCAAGACCCCGAATCTGTGCTAGCACTCTGTAATTTTTGCCACAAAAATCACCTAAACTTCTCCTTCAACTCACAGTTTTGACAGAAAAATGAAGGAAGAAAAATGGCCTAAGCCGAGAGAGAGAAGAGAGTTAGTGGAGAGAAAATGTATTTTTCTTTTGTGTATTAGATTTCCAAAAGCTAATACCAATTTTTGCTTTCAAAAAGTCAAGGCATTTAAGCCTACAACCACCTCCATCACTATTCACATCAAAAGTGACATGTTGTCAATCACTCAAAGTGACTAGACATCACATCAATCAAAGTGACTAATGATTTGACGCTTGATGTGACTTGTGGGCCGCACTTAAATTCGAAATGCGAGTGCGCCCGAAAACACTCCCGGGCTCGGGTTCGCTAATTCCAAATTAACTAATTTTCCGTTGCGACGTAATTAAATCTAATTCAATTAAATAATTTTGCCTAGCAAAATTACTATTCACATCGCTAACGAATTAATTCTAAATTAACTCGTTCGCCCGAATTAAAATCTAATTTTAATTCCACGTCGAAATCCAATTTCATATAATATATCGAATATATTATTTTATCGATTAATTCCAAATTAATCGTTCTATCTCTTTAAATAATATTTTATCCAGATAAATATCTCCGCAATTAATTCCAGATTAATTTTCTCTCTCTACTAATTAATACCAGATTAATAAAGTGCGAGTCATACGTCATCGGTGAATCTTCGGGAAGCGACCCATGAAATCCCCGAATATGTTGGCAGTAAATCCGGTCGTCGGACTATCCGAACACGTACGTACCTAGTACTACGTTTTTACCGATTTACAAGACATGGTTGGATTCTAGCAAAGCACCATGCCTACCCAATTCTCCAGAAATATTTTTACTGGAATATGTGATCTATATCAGGCGTAGTATACGTGGTATTATGTATTTCGATCCAGCATCGGATGTCACGTGCTAGGCCTGGGGCTGGAATTGTGTCTGCCCCGTACGAAGCACATATCGGATCTTTGGTAACTAGTCTCTATAATCGGATAAACATGACCTAGTCATAATATCCCGATAGCTGCAGCATATAGGAGCACCATTTTTGTATCCTACATGATCATCATCTTCACTATGACTGGAGTGCTACTTCCGTCTTGACATCACACCCAATACACTACGATTCTCAATATACCCAGAAGAGGCGTACACAGAACCTGTTAAAGCCCTGGACGACCCAAACCAAAGTATATTGATTGTCGCAAGTATTAGCGGTGCAAGTCTCAGGTTAAGACCAAATACACCTACCCTGATTCGGACTTCCATAGACACATATTCATACTACCAATGGAATTCCGAGGGGTCTATCCAGAGCAAATCTGTTCCCGTACCATCGGTAAACACAACCTCCTATTACACTTGCATGAGTATTCTATACCCAAATATATGAGAACTATGTCGTTATGCTCCCACAATGTGCACAAGTGTAATACTAGTCTTTTACGCATTATCGATGTCCAATCTCGATAATACTCCGACTAGGGATATTTAATGATTAAACCTTCGTCGATTGATACTGTCTCATATCATTTCAATCCGGAACTAATCATATGGACCTTTCATCATTTATACATCTTGGTAATCTAATTACAAATGATAAAAGAGCAATTTCCTTTGTCACATAGTTAATTTGTACAACAACACCATGATCTGTACAAATAGTGATGCTATTGGTCATAATTGTCCAACAGTTACGTCTTGCCATCCCCCAAGTCACAAATTTGGAGACGGGGTGCAGATTTATTCTACCCTTCAGACTCAAAATCTAGGATCTAGGGGCATCATTCATCCCTAGTCCTGAACTGCTTGTGCACACGATATATGTATCCGTCAATTCCATATATGAGTCAAGTTAATTATTGAGGTGGGTTTTTCCCCCATGCCTCCAAAAATCATAAATCTCAACTTTGAAAATCAGTTTTTCTAAAAACATCATCATTCGCAAAACAACTGTAGTAAAACTTATCTTTCAAAGACATGCTCTTTCTTAAAACATTTGTAATAAAATCTGGCTAACGCCCTATGTGCTTAAAAGTAAGTCTGGTATCAAAACTTATAAGTAAATACATTTAGAAAGAAAGGTCAACTCATAGTTTTGGGATTTGGCTGATATCTCTTTGTCGAAGGAAATTGTGGCTCCTGCGACGATCTATAAGCGATAAACTTAATTATTATTCAAGCCATTAATTACATTTGTAACATAACATAATGCGTATATTTGCGCTGATACAAACTCTTTGGGTGGCCTCTAACATCCTAAGATGAACCCGGAATAGCTTAAATTATTTTCTGAAAAACTGGTCATGCGTCGCGATATTGCTTTATGGACATCGTGACGCTCAAAAAACAACTAAGGCAGTGAATATTTGATGACTCTGCATCGCGACGCTATGGGTTGGGCGTCGCGACTCCCACACACGTCATGACGCTAAGTACATAGCGTCACGACGTCCACCCATCAAAATAAGATAGCGAGCTTCCTCTGTTATCCATGCGCGACGCTATCCCTAGGTGTCGTGACACTCAAATAAATTGGACTGAACAGAGAGAAACTTCAAGCTCGGTGTCACAACGCTGGATAGATTTCAGGCATTCATCATTTCTCCATAGCCAATTCTCAAATGCGATTCCAACACCATCATACTAACACATTAGTTAGATAATATCTAAACTTCAATTCAATTTGGCATAACTCATTTCATATCATCAACCTAAATACAATTGACTAAAAGCTTAATCACACTACATTGAGAGCTTCCACCTTAAATCCACAAGATTCATGCCTAAACATTTCCACTTTCCTCAAAACAAAACAAAAAACAATCCCCATTCCTCATCCCTTTCGGCCAACACCTTTTAAAATTGGGGAAACTTGGATATTTTGATAAATGATTCTAATACATGCTTTATCCATATGAAAATGCATGATTACATATACTCTCTGTAGGCACTGCATTTTGCATATAAGTCCCGATGATGAGTCTCGTACGGAGGCACTACTCTTTAGGTTACGAAAATCGCGGGAAACGAATGTCGGAAGGGGAAATTCAGAATAAGTATGTCATTAGATTCAATTCACATGTTCACTGCTTTCGTTCGTTCTGCGTTCGTGAACATGTTCGAACGTCAAGCAGATTGCGAGCGTTCGTGTAGCATTTGAATAGGCGTTCGAACGGTGTCGGTACCTCTGGTTTTGTTGCTAGCCTCACGCCCAAGCCCATTTAGCCCACCAAAACCCACCCAAAAATATTTAAAACCTTTAAAACATGTCACAAATTAAAATAATATCCTTCCTAAATTAAATAAATCACATCCCAATCTAAATAATTCACATACCTAAATAAACAAATCAAATATATCACCTTCCCAATCAAACCAAATCTCCTCCCTAACTTAAGAAGATTTTTCTTGTGAGACACTAATCAAAATATTCCCCCCATAATTACTTGATCCATTCCTATTCAAACCTTAGAAACCCTAGCCTTTGCCTATAAAAAGAAGCCTAAACCAACCTTTCACACCCTAGCACATACATACAAATCACAGAAAATTCTGCAAAGCATTAACACCCAAAACTCTCATAGCTCAATCTCAAAAACACACAGCCCTAACCCAAGCATAAACGACACAGCCCTAAGACTCAAAAACACACCAACATATACACATCAACACTACCACACGCAGACCAACCCTTAAACCGAAACCAATAAACCAAGACAGCCCTCATTGCTGCAACAAAACAGTCCACAAACAGCCCCATTGTCTTGACCAAAACTGCTCCCACACAGCCCCCTAACCACCGCAAAAATAGCAGCCAGAAAATCGCAAAAATAGTAGCCTAAAACCGCAAAACAGTGACAGTAAAACAGCAGCAAAACAACAGCAAAACAGAGGAAACGACGGCTCAAAATAGTGAAGCAGTGGACCAATGGATCGGAGGAGTTGCGGAGCATCAACCCTTCTGAAGGCCGTGTAACGCACTTTCGAGAGACGACCTAAGAGGTTAGACCTGCAGGATGTTGTAAACATCCTCCGAAAGCAGTTTTGCCGTTCAGCTGCCATATTTCATAAATGAAACATGCAGCATCAGCAAGCATTGTCGAAATGGATTTGCCGTGGCAATAGTTAAAAGGTTTTGTCGTAATCAACAAAATGTTGATAACTCTACCTTTTCGCTACAAGCCTAGCTTAGTACATTGGTATGTTGCAATCCATGTATGTCTTCCTTGAAGACTTATATAGTACCAATAGGCACAATGCCTTGCGGTACTCCAACTATTATCCAAACATAGTTGATATACATGGAATCCATATCGGACTTTATGGCACTTTGCCATAATAGGGAGTCGATACATTGTATCACTTCCTCATACGTAGTCAGTTGGTATTCCTCAATAAGCTAGACATCTTTATGAGGTGAGATCAGAGGCCCATGTCAGTATTGGTTTAGGGGTGAGCCCACATCATTATCAGTTTGGGGGCGAGGCCCACATCAATATCAGTTTGGGGATGAGCCCCAGGGTCGTGACCCACATCAGCATCATGTTGGAGTTTCTACGGTCCCAATGATCGAATATCAAGAATAAAACAAATGTGAATACATTCAAGGAGTTGCGGAATACTCACAATGATCGATTGAGGCGATGCGGTGAAGAAAAAAAATCATTTTCTCCCTCCAAGAGTGCTTGAAAAACTCACAGGTTATGCTGCTTGTTGTCTCGGCAGTGAGCTGAAATTTTGGCCTCCATTTTCGGCTTTGGTGGTACTTCATCAAGCTCCAAGCTTTGTTAAATAATCCCAAGCTCACAAGTGGGTTTCCATATCACCTTTGTATGTCTTCATTGGTGTACTAGCACTTGGTAATTTTGCCACAAAATCACCATTAGCTTCTCCTTCATTCTCGGTCAAGATAGAAAACAGAAGAAGAAATGTCAGGTCCAAGAGCGTGAGAGAGATGGAGCATTTTGGCTCCAAAATCATAAAGGTTGCAAGAGATAGAGAGATCAATTGTTTTTGTTTTTGTATATCTAATACACAAAACCAAAAAAAGTCAAATACCAAATATTAAATAAATGATAAATGTCTTTCAAGCTTTCAAAAGCTTTTCCAACAACTCCCATCAAGTCACATCACTCAATCAATCAAGTGACAAGTTGTCACATCACTCAAAGTGACTAATGATTTGACGCTTGATTTGACTTGCGTGCCGCACTCGAATTCGAAATGCGATTGCGCTCGCAAATAATCCCGGGCTTAGGTTTGCTAATTCCAAATTAACGAATTTTCCGTTGCGACGTAATTAAATGATTATGCCTAGCGAAATCACTATTCATGTCGCTAACGAATTAATTCTAAATTAACTCGTTCGCCTGAATTAAAATTTAATTTCAATTCCGCGTCGAAATCCAATTTCGTTTAATATATCGAATATATTAATTTATCGATTAATTCCAAATTAATCGTTATCTCTCTTTTAATTGATATTTTATCCCAGATAAAATATCTCTGTAATTAATCCCAGATTAATTCTCTCTCTCATCATTAATTAATCCCAGATCAATAAAGTGTGATTCATACGTCATCGGTGAATCTTCGGGAAGTGACCCATGAGATCCCCGGATATGTTGGCAGTAAATTCGGTCGTCGGACTATCCGAACACATAAGTACCTAATACCACGTTTGTACCGATTTACAAGACAAGGTTGGCTTCTAGCAAAGCGCCATGCCTACCCAATTCTCCAGAAATATCCTTACAATAATATAGGGATCTATATCTGGCGTAGTATAAGTAGTATTATGTATTTCGATCCAGTATCGGATGTCATGTGCTAGGCTGGGGCTGGAATTGTGTCTGCCCCATACGAAGCACATATCAGATCTCTGGTAACTAGTCTCTATATCAGATAAACATGACCTTGTCATTTTATCCCGATGATTGCAGTACATAAGAGAACCAGTTCCGTATCCTACGTGACCATCATCTCCACTATGACTGGAGTGATACTTCCGTCTTGACATCACACCCAACACACTACGATTCTCAATATCCCAGCAAAGGCGTACACAGAACCTGTTAAAGCCCTGGACGACCAAAACTAAAGTATATTGATTGTCGCAAGTATTAGCGGTTCAAGTCTCAGGTTAAGACCAAATACATCTACCCTGATTTCGGACTTCCATAGACACATAGTCATACTACCAATGGAATTCTGAGGGGGTCTATCCAGAGCGAAGCTGTTTCCCATACCATCGGTAAAACACAACCTGCTATTACACTTGCATGAGCATCCTATACCCAAATATATGAGAACTATGCCGTTATGCCCTCACAACGCGCACAAGTGTAATACTAGTCTTTTACGCATTATCGATGTCCAATCTCGATAATACTCTGACTAGGGATATTTAATGATTTATCCTTCGTGGATTGATATTTTCTCATATCATCTCAATCCAGGAACAAATAATAGGGACCTCCTATCATTTATACATCTTGGTGATCTAATCACAAATGATAAGAGTGCAATCTCCTTTGTCACATAGTTAATTTGTACAACAACACCATGATCTGTACAAATAGTGACGCTATGGGTCATAATTGTCCAACAATCTCCCACTTGGCCTATAGCCAGTCACTCGAGTGTCTACCACCCGAACTATGTACGGTTGGCTCAAATTGTTGAGGAAAGGCTTTTGTCAGCGGATTTGTATGATTATCATCTGATGTGGTTTATTCGATCATCACATCGCCACGATGTATGATCCGAACGAATCAGATGAATAATTGAAGTATATATCTGGATCGTTGATGAGACCATTAATTCTTTAGCCTGCGTTGTAGGCTAGCGCAGCTGCTAAAAGAACTATATCTAATCAAATTAGATTTATTATCAACCCAAATGGCTTCTATTACTGCCTCAGCTGCAGCAATAACCCGCATTTGTTGTTTATTCGGTAACGGTATCTTGCTTGGAAGATTTCCAGCTCATTGTTTCATTATTCAAACTGTATAGTACCGTTATGCTCGGTTAGGAAACTTGCAACAGTGATCCCAGTCACTTCAAGTTCTCATTCTCCATAGTTTATGACAACATCCTTAGATCTCTAAGATACTAATGGATGTTCTTAACATCAATCCAGTGACTATCATTTGGATTGGCCTGATTGTGAATCCATATGCTCAAAGCGTATGAGACACCAGGTCGCGTACATTTATTCAATGTACGATTTCTCGGAGAGTTTTATCGAAAGCCAAGCTTTCGCCGATTGTATTATGGGAATTTCATTTCCAAGAAATGACATATTATCATTATTTATAGGACATCCACTGTCAGTGCGCTCCCACTAACCTCCTTATATACATAAGAATCATTTTTTTTTTGAATTAAATCATAAACATTATGATTACATCAAAATGATAATTCCAAGAACCTAATGCTTGCTTCAATCCAAACATGGATCGATTAACCTGCAAACCTTGTTTGCTAGTTTTGGTACTACAAAACCGACAGGATGTTGTAAACATCCTCCAAAAGGTTTCCTTTTCAAGAAAGTGATTTTCATGTTCAGCTGACATATTTCTTAAATGAAACATGCAGCATGAGCAAGCATTTATCCAAATGGATTTATCAATGGTAGCAAGTAAAAGGTTGAATCGAAATGAACATAATGTTGATAACGATACCTTTCCGCTAAAAGCCTAGCTTTATACGTTGGTATGTTGCCATCCATGTATGTCTTCATTGAAGACTTATAAAGTACCAATAGGCACAATGCCTTGCGGTACAACAACTAGTGTCTAAACATAGTTGATTTACATGGAATCCATTTCAAATTCATGGCACTTTGCCATAATAGGGAGTCGATACCTTGTATCACTTCATCATACGTAGTCAGTTGGTATACCTCAAAAGATTGACATCTTTATAAGGTAAGATCAGAAACCTATACCCCAGGTTTTTTTCATCGAGTGTTACTATCCTCCCACTTACCACTGCATACAGGTATTCCTCTTAGGAAAACCGCATGGTGAGCAACAATTAAATTGTTCTCATGTGAGTTGTATAAGTACTATACTTTGGTTTCCCTAGGATAACCTACATCTTGGCACTTTATCTGATTTGGGTTCTTGTTTGGTATCATCCAAACATATGCCTAGCATTCCCAAATTTACAGGAATGTGAAACCTAGTTTCTTTCCTGTTCATATCTAATTTGATATCTGTCAAACAGACTTTTATGGAACCTTATTCAAAATAAGTTCAGCACTGTTAATCCATATCCGTTGAAGGAAATGGTAGCTCAGAGCGACTTATGATTAACCTTATCATGTCTAACAAAATTCGGTTACTCAGTTCGGACACACCGTCAAATTGACGTGTTCCGGGAGGAGTCCTCATTTGAAAGAATATTATACTCTTTCAAGTATTTGAGAAACTTATTGCTTAAGTATTTTCCATTACGGTCTTACCGTGATAGTTTAATACTTTGGCCGATCTGTTTGTCTATTTCGTGTCGAAACTTTAAAAGTTTCCGATTTGTGTTCCTAAAGAAACACGTAACCATAATGCGATATCACATCCGTAAAGGTCACAAAATATTCATATCCACTTCTAGCCTAACTAGACATGGGCCCACTTGCTTCACTATGAACTAGAGCTAACAGATCGGTGGCATTTGCACTTTTACCATGTAAATAGTGTTTTGGGCACTTTGCCTAATAAACTAGATTCGTAGACTTTATTTGAATGGAATGAAATTTGTCCTAGTACCCACTCTTCGAAAGTGTGGATATACGATTCTTGTTTAATTGTGTCCCAGACAATAATGCCACAAAAAGTTTCTTCTGATCAAATCAGTTTGAGCTATTTGTTTGTCATGTTATATATTTGAGATTTTATTTATATTCAAAATATAAATTCTGTTATTCACATCTAATGTGTTTATCTCAATATCATCTTTATATAATAAAACACTTTAGTGTTCTAGAATATAAAGGTTCACCCTCAGCGGGTTAAACACTGATATAGAGATAATGTTTCTAGTCAAACTAGTTACATTATAACAGTTTCCAAATTTAGGTACACACCTAAGGGTAGTTCCTAAATTTAGGTATCTACGATTAAAACAGCGACTTTCGTCCCGTTTCCAATTCGCAGATTAATCTCAACTGAAGTCAGTATCCTGCTCATAGCATATTCTGAACATCAGTATATATTTATGTATCACACTAAGTATTGAAAATCCAATTTTAATATTAGTAGTGAACATATTTATGAAAAACATATTTAAAGCCGGAGCCTTGCACCTTCTTTAATTCCTTCATGTCTGCTTTGTTCAAACAGCAGTCACGCATCCGCGATCCCGTTTGCCATAATTTAGGCAGACATTTTGGGATATTTCCTTTATCTATCTAGAAGATTATAATGATTTTGCCTTTGCCGAATTCCACATTCCAGAAGCCTTTGGCCAAGCCTCAGGTTTCTAGAATATTGAAGTAAGGTGCGCCTTGCGCTCCTTGCCTAATTGCAAACTTTGGCTTTGTCTATTTAAGAATTGCCATTAACTCTCCAAGAGTTTACTATTGCAATTTAGTACTTCAAAATCTAAATATAGATTTATGAAGATCCTTCAATTTCTTCATCATACTTTAAGGATCTAATCCTTAGTTCTGATTTTGAAAATAAGAAGTCTATTTGGCAAGCATAACGGATTAAGCACTAAAGTTATCATTACATGAATCTTCTAAAGTTCATGCTCTACTATTTGCTTAACTCCGGGTGTAGGCACTGCATTTTTGCATATAAGTCCCTATGATGAGTCTCATTTGGAGACGCTACCTTTTAAGTCACGGAAGTCGCCGGAAACAGACGTCGGAATGGGAAATTCAGAATAAGCATGTCATCAGATTCATTTCACAAGTTCACTATTTTTTCATTCGTGCTGCGTTCGTTACCATGTTTGAACGTTAAACAGATTGCGGTCATTCGTGTAGCGTTCGAATCGGCGTTCGAACGGTGTCGGTATTTCTGGTTTTGCTGCTAGCCTCACACCCAAGCCCAATTAGCCCACCAAAGCCCATAAAACACATCCCAATTAATTAAATACATATTAAACACATGGCAAAATTAAATAAAATCTAAAAACCATATACCAATTTAAAATAAAATCATACCAATTAAAATCAATCAAAAATATTATATACAAACTAAACAAATTGTATGCCTAATCAAAACAAATTAAATATATTAACTTCCTAATAACCAAATTTTGTCCCCAATCAATCTTAGGCTTTCCTTGCATGACACCCAATCATATCCCCTTTAATGCACCAAATATCTTCCTTGTCAAGCAAGGATTCACCCATCCCATTTGCCTATAAAAACAAAGCTATTCAACCCTTGACTCCTCCTGACTTTTTACGCATATACAGCAAAAAAAAAGCTCTCAATTCACGCCTAATACAATAACAAGAAGCAAGAAATTTCTTTTCCCATCCTCCCTCTACATCACCGAAACTGATCACCTTGGAATAACCCTTACATTAACCAAAAATCACACCCCTATACAGCAGCCCAAACACCTTAAAATAGCCCCTAGATCACCTAAAACAGTAACTAAAAAACTGCAATTTTAATCCCTAAAACAGTAACCAAAACTACACCTTAAACCTTCAAAAAAAACATCCAAAAACAGTAGCCTAAAGCACCAAAAACATGGACTGAAATACAGCAGCAAAAAGTAGCGAAACAGAGGAAAACAGCAGCTCGAACCGCGAAGTACAGACCTTGTTCGCGTTCGTATTCGTATACCGCATAATTACTCAAACAAATAACATGGGCTTAGTAAGTGCGATTAAAGGTCCTCTATTTCGAGGGGTTAAAATCCTTTACACCACGATGCTTTGCCACGCCGGATGATGTATATTTGGTGAATATGAGATGTGTTCAATCGGGTATACGAAGTCCGATATTGTTGTTCTTTATTTCTTATATGCATTGTGATTAGCGCATGGGCTTAGTAAGTGCGATTAAAGGTCCTCTATTTCGAGGGGTTAAAATCCTTTACCACGATGCTTTACCGCGCCGAATGACGTATATTCGGTTGAATGTGAGATGTGTTCAATCGGGTATACGAAGTCCGATATTGTTCTTCTTTATTTCTTATATGCATTTTGATATTAGCGCATGGGCTTAGTAAGTGCGATTAAAGGTCCTCTATTTCGAGGGGTTAAAATCCTTTACCACGATGCTTTGCCGCGCCGGATGACGTATATTCGGTTGAATGTGAGATGTCTTCAATTGGGTACACAAAGTCCGATATTGTTGTTCTTTATTTCTTATATACATTGTGTTATTAGCTCATGGACTTAGTAAGTCAGATTAAAGGTCCTCTATTTCGAGGGGTTAAAATCCTTTACCACGATGCTTTGCCGCGCCGGACGATGTACACATGATTGGATGGGAATGAGTTCAATCAGACACGTGAGGTCCTACATTGTAGATTTGTATGTCTATGTATATGTTTCATGCATCAGGTCTGGTTCCGTTCGAACGCATTCTCGAACGATATACGAATGCAAACCATCTGTTTATCGTTCGAACGTATTTTCGAACGCTACTCGAACGTGCACGCATTTTCTTAGTTTTATCATGCATTAGGTTTGGTTCCGTTCGAACGCGTTCTTGAACGATATACGAACGCGAACCTTCTGTTTACCGTTCGAATGTGTTTTTTGACGCTACTCGAACGCGCATGCATTTTCTTAGTTTTATCATGTATCAGGTTTGGTCCCGTTCGAACGCGTTCTCGAACGCTACACGAACACGAACCTTCTGTTTACCGTTCGAACACGTTTTACAAACACTACACGAACGCGCATGTATTTTTTTTTATTTTATCATGCATCAGGTCTGGTTCCGTTCGAACGCGTTCGAGAACACTACACGAACGCGAACCTTCTGTTTACCGTTCGAACGCGTTTATGAAAGCTACACAAATGCACACACACTGAACTGAGTCCTTTTTATCATACTTTATGCATAATTGCCATATTAGTTATCCCTTTGTATTACGAACCTGATTGCTTCTTTTTATTACGCATGATTGTGCAATTGCCATTTATCTGTATTCCCCACATGTATGAGTACAATGTGCCTATTAAGTTGTATGCTTGCCGTATGTTAATTTACCTTTATGCATGCAAATTCAGACATAGATTATATGTAAATAGGTTGTATGCAAACATGAAAAATGTGTTATGTGCAAACTTAGATATGAACTTTGTACTTATGCATGCGAACTTATGAGTAAATTATCCTTGGAAATATGTTGCTTAGGCTTGGTTGAATTATTGCACAAATCATTTTATTACAAGTGGCATAAGTAAGGGACCATTACGAACCCAACAGTTTGAGGTCTTCCCTTGCGAGGGGTGAGTGCGGCCTTAAATCATTTTCCCAGTTCATACCGGGTGGTGACTCTATTATTCTTCGGTTTAGTCCCCCACGGGCTACTCCGTACTCCCAATCGGGCCACGAGCCCGGAACGACATGCGTCTCTCAGTTTCTGTGTTCCCACAGTCTGGCGACTCCACTGCGGATAGAGAATCGACCCCGAAATAATGTCTTGTAATATTATGAGTTGTGCTTTAATTAACTGTGTCTACTGTGGGTTAAAAGGGGTTTAATCAATGGTACTTTTAAGGCTGGGTAATGGTTTGGTGTCTTCATTCATTCACTACCTCTATAAGGAAAAGTTGTGAGGGCACCTAGATAATCATTTACTCATAGCCTATTGTGATGGACTAATTTGGAGGACCCGTTGTTTATTCCTGTCACCAAGCGATAAGAGCCTAAGAGGCTAGGGTACTTAAGAGAGCCTCGCTCCACCCTCCATCTAGGGAATCTACAACGGTAAATCCATCTTACAGTCAGTCACACACTATAACTCGTTGCCACGTACTGTAAGGTATAAAAAAGGTGCGCTCACTTATTCGCTCGAACCCTTGAGTGGGGAGACCTAGTTGTGGGCAATCCTTCACCAGCGAGAGTCTTTGTCTACACTCCTGCAAACCCACACGTAGACCGGGGTTGTATGGCCTATAGCAACTATTTCCTTGTGCTTGTGGACCATCCTCATTTGGATGCAGTTGGACTTCTTGTCAGAAATAGGAACTTGTTGGGCCACTTAAACTGGGACAAGTTCGTATCCTATGACAATTGGGCCAAAAGCTTCTTGAAATATTGATGGGCCACTCTGTAGAAACTATCTCTGTATGCTTGTGTTTGGGAACATTGTTGTTTGGATCCATGCGGACCTTTTGTCATGAGGTATGGGCTTGTTGGGCCATTTAAACTGGGACAAGAACGTATCTTATGACGATTGGGCCAGAAGCTTCTAAAACGCCAATGGGCCATTATATGTTTGTGTTTAGGAACATTATCATTTGGATACAGTTGGACTTCTTGCCATAAGATGTGGACTTGTTGGGCCATTTAAACTGGACTAGTTCACTCCTATGACAGTTAGCCCAAAAGCTTCTATAATGATGATGGGCCGATTTGTGTGAAAATTTTAATGAATTGATATATTCCTTGTATCGCATGCATCTCATTCATCTCATGCATACATATATCTTGTTAACACATTCTATGTCTATATAAGACATCATAGATTCCTATTGGGTAAGGAAAGAGGGAAGACTCACTAAAAGACCGGTAACAGATATGAGTACATCCGATAGCGAGGTATCCCGGCTAGATTAGTTGGAAAACGGTCTCGCCAAAATTACTAAACAGTTGCTAGCCTTGACTACTGTTGTGGCTGGTATGGCTGTACCCCGTGTTGGGGGGAATTCTGAGAATGTGAGGCGCGATGAGCCTCCGAATGGGTTGGGGGATGATATCCCCGCTTTTGATGACGACATGGCAGAGTATGCAACAGGCAGAGTGATTGGGTCTCAGGCAGAATTTCAGAAGTTTCGGGATCAGGTTGAAACAGTTACCCGTAAAATGAGGGGTAAACATGAAGAATTGTTAGATTATTAGGCAATGACCTTCGAAGAACAGTTTCCAGCTCAGTTCAAGATGCCGGATATGGCTAAGTTCAACGAGAATGGAGATCCGAGGGTCCATCTCCGTCAGTATGTTTCAGTTATGAGTTCAGTGGGTTTATCCAAGCGTCAAGTGTAGAAAATGTTTGGGATGTCACTTGAGGGAGCGCCGGTAGTTTGGTATCACAGCCTTGAGAAGAAGATTAGGGAAGATTGGAGGTAACTGGCTGATGCTTTTCTGAAGAAATATGTTACAGATCTGGAGATTGATTTGTCACTCCGAGATTTGGAGAACACTAAGCAGAAGCCGGAGGAAAGCTTCAAAGAGTATGTAGACTGCTGGAGAAGCCAGCTCCTAAAGATGCAGACTCGACCCTCAGAAAAGGACCAAATTAAGATGATTATCAAGGGCACCAAGCCCTCCATCTATGGGAAATTGAGGAGGATGACCTCCATGATTGTTGATTTTCGACAGTTAAGAGAAACTGTCATAAATATTGAAGAAGAAAAAGCAGAGAACAGGAAGTTTTATGGCCTAAGTAGGAGGCCTATTGGGGGAACATCAGGTACCAAACCTGTTTCTGCGGAGATTGCTGCCATCTGAAATCAGAGATTCTCCAACTTAGGGAGACCCTTGTCTAAAGTGCTGGAGAAATTAAAAAGACAAGGACTTCTGAAACCCCTGGAGACCAAACCATTTCCCAACCCTCCACCACCACATCTCAACCTGAGCCAATACTATCACTTCCACCAACAGAAAGGCCATGACACTGACAATTGTGCCCGCCTCCGCCATGAAATCCAGGACCTTATAGACTCCAAAAAGATATCCGACCCTGAAACAGAACCCCCCGACAGACACCAAAATCCCCTACCAAAATACCACTTTGTTCCCCCACCGACCTATATGATAAACTCTGGCCTACCCGAAAGCCTTGTCCTCAAATCCTTGACCACCAAGCCTATTGCCTTAGAATTTTGGAGGAGACAGTGAAGATGAGACAGAATGGGAGCAAAATTTCTAGGAAGACTTCTCCAGTAGTGATGAAGAAGAAGTAAGGGGGATGACACGCAGTGGGCGTTTCTACAATGATATGACTGAGAATGGTAAATGAGTGTTATCAGAGGGTAGAGAAGTGGCAGAGAATACAGAAAATGCTGTGGGAGATGTAGTGCTGCAGCAGTTGAGGAAAACCCGAGCACAAGTGAGTATCTGGGATTTTTGTATGCATCTCAAGAGCACAGGCGGGCCTTGGTTGAGGCCTTAAGCAATATCGTGGTGACGGAGGATGCCAACCTCGCAATGTTTGTTGGGTCAGTGCAAAAGGAGGCTTTGCTGGCAATCACTTTTTCTGAGGAAGAACTTCCAGCTAAGGGGAGAAATCATAATAGACCTTTGTTTATCAGAGCTGAAGTGAGAGGTAAAAGGACCTCTTGTGTGATGGTGGATGACGGCTCATCCATTAATGTGTGCCCGTCGAAGATTTTGGCCAAGCTGGGTATAAAAACAACAGATCTGGATCCCTCTAATATGACTATCAAGGCTTATGATGACAGTAAGCGAGGAGTTGATGGTACATTTGTAGCAGCAGTCAAGGTTGGTCTTATTGAGGACGAAGTTGAGTTCACAATGCTGGACATCCCAACCATTTTTGCCTTGTTGTTGGGAAGGCCTTGGTTCCATAAGCTTGGGGGCGTGCCCTCCACTCTACATCAGATGATTAAGTTCCCATATGGGGGAGAGATTGTCACCATCCGAGCTGAGGTAGACAATGTTGTGGCTGCTTTGGAAATACAACCTTTCACGAGGTTCCAAGTGTCGGCAACTTTTGAGGAATGGGTGGATCCTAAGGTAGCTAGGATCATGGGAAAAATGAAGTTCGAGCCGGGTGAGGGTTCAAAACTGCCAGACTTTAGAGGCTAGACTACTCGGAGGGGTTTGGGGTACAAATCTGACGAAGAAAAGCCGATGGTTAAGAAGAAATGGCTGAAATTGATGGAATGCTTTGTGAAGGCTTCAGGGTATCAAAGTGAGTCCGAACCAATAGAAGTTAATGGGATTGTGGTGCCTGGATTTGAGATCTTCCAAGAGATGCTGGGTAAGAAGCCGCTGACCGAAAAGATGTGGAGGAAGAGAATTGGGAAGAATAATTGATGAAGTTGGAGAGCCTGACTCTCGAAGAGGATAAGAAGTCTGAGAAGAACCTGGTTGCGGAGGATGAAGTGTCTGCCGATGATGAAGACATTTATCTTCCTGATTTATTTGAGTTACTCCGTATTTATTATTAGCAATAAAGACAATCATTTTGCTTATTTTCCCGAGTCTTTTTCCTCTAACTTGCATGGCTTGAGTATATTTGATATCAGCTCCACCAGAACGAATGCATTTAACTTAGGCACGCTGAGAATCCTAAGGAAATTCTGATCGCAAGTGAAGTTACCGCTGAAGAGCGGGAGAAATTAGAAGAAGTACTGGTCAGATATGCCAAAGTGTTTGCTTGGTCCTATGAGGATATGCCTGGGGTAGACAGAAGCATTGCCCAGCACACAATACCAACTTATCCGAATATGAAGCTAGTGAAATAGAAACTTCGACGGATGAGACCTGAGTGGGCCGAGAAAGTCAGGATAGGTTAAGAAACAGATAGATGTGGGGTTCCTGGAAGTGGTAAAGTATCCCGAATGGTTAGCAAATGTTATGCCAGTACCGAAGAAAGACGGGAAAGTCAGAGTGTGTGTGGATTACAGAGATCTCAACAAGGCTTGTCCGAAAGATGATTTTCCTCTACCTCATATTGATGTACTAGTTGATAGTGCAGCTTTATCTGCCATGTATTCATTTGCAGATGGGTTTTCAGGGTATAGGTTCTTATAGCTGAGGAATACAAGCACAAAACTGCCTTCGTCACAGAGTGGGGTACTTATTGTTACAAGGTAATGCCGTTTGGGCTCAAGAACGCATGAGCTATTTATCAGCGGATGGCCACTAAATTGTTCCACGATCATCTGATGCACAGAGAGATTGAAGTGCATGTGGATGACATGATGGTGAAATCAGAGGCAAGAATTGGGCATATAGAAGCACTGGAGAAGTTCCTTCAAAGAGTTGACAAATACAACTTGCGGCTGAATCCCAAGAAATGTGTGTTTGGTGTAACATCTAGAAAATTACTGGGACATACAGTGGGAATGGGAGGAATAGAAGTAGATTCTGAGAAGATCAAGGTAATTACTGAGATGCCGGCAGCGAAGATAGAGAAAGAGGTTAGAGCATTCCTTGGGAAGATTCAGTATATCAGTTGGTTCATCGCCAAGTTGACGTCAGTGTGTGAGCCTATCTTCAGACTGTTGAGGAAGGACCATCCAGTAAAATAGAATGAGCAGTGAGTCAGCTTTCGAAAAGATCAGAGAATACTTGGTAAAGCCTCTTGTTTTGAAACCTCCAAGACCGGGCAGACCCTTGGTACTGTATTTAGCCATAGAATCAGAAGCACTGGGGGCAATGATGGTACAGGCATATGAGACTGGGGTAGAGCATGCAGTCTACTATCTCAGTAAGAAAATGCTTCCGTACGAAGCCCGCTATCAAGAAGTAGAGAAGATCTGTTTGGCAGTAGTATAGGAATCCAAAAAATTACGGCTTTACTTCCAATCTTACAAGATCCAGGTAGTGGAAAAGGAGAATCCTTTGAAATATTTGCATTCAGTGCCTTCGCTAGTGGGAAAATTGGGCAGATGGTTAGTGTTGCTGACAGAGTTTGACATTGAGTACCTCACTTCTAAAGTGATCAAGGGGCGAGCCGTAGCAGAGTTTCTGGCATTGCAACCCATTGAAAGGGATCAACATAAGTTTGAATTTCCAGATGAAGAGATCCAAGCAATAGCAGTTCAGGGATGGAAAATGTACTTTGACGGAGCAGTGAATTACAAAGGAGCCGAAATTGGGATCGTGATAGTGACCCATGTAGGAGAGACTTTGCCTTTGGCCAAGAGGTTGACATTCAGAGTCACTAACAACATGTCCAAGTATGAAGCATGTGCTTTGGTTTGACTGCGTTGATAGCCTTGAAGGCTGAGAGAGTGGAAGTCTTCAGAGATTCTATATTGGTAGTCCAGCAGATGCGAGGAGAATGGGAATTGAAAGAATACGGTTGAAACCTTACCTTTTTCACCTCAAAATTTCATGGTTCACAAGTTATCCCCGATTGTAAGTTTCTGCACTTGCCGAGAGAAGAGAATCAGATGGCAGATGCATTAGCTACACTTGCAGCACTTGGGAGAATCCGGAAAAGTTGAGTGATGAGACGTTGGTACTGACAACAGCAAATAGACCTGTTTATGAGATAGAAAGAGTCCTGGAAGTGGAGATCGACGATGGTAAACCTTGGTATAACAACGTTCAAAGGCATCTGGAACACGAGGAACTCCCGGAAGGAGCAGGCAGAAAAGACAGATTAGACATTCAGAAATTAGCTTCCCAATATGTAATTTTGAAAGGGGAACTGTACAAGAGGCAAGCAAACGGTATTCAGTTGAAATGTTTGAGAAAAGAAGAAGCTCAGCAGGTAATGGAAGAAGTACACGCCGGGGTATGTGGTCCGCACATGAACAGGATGAATCTATCCCGCAAGATAGTGAGACAGGGTTTTTACTGGTCAACCATGGAGACAGACTGCGCGAAGATGGTAAAGCACTGTCATGATTGTCAAGCACACGGTAATTTGAATCATTTGCCACACACAGAGTTGCATGGGTTGTCAGAGCCGTGGCCTTATCAGCATGGGGAATTGATATGATTGGGGAGATTCGACCGAATGCATCGAATGGGCATCGCTTCACAGTAGTGGCAGTAGATTATTTCTCAAAGTGGGTGGAAGCCGAGTCATTCCGCAATGTTACAGTGAAACAGATGGCAAAGTTTATAGCTCGGAATCTCATTTGTCGGTATGGTATGTCGCACCATGTGGTTACAGATAACAGAGTTCAGTTCCAGGGGAAACAAAGGCAATGCTACAGAAGTACAGGATAGGCCATCATAAGTCATCACCGTACAGGCCGCAGGCAAATGGGGCAGTTAAGGCAGCCAACAAGACATTAAAGACAATTTTGGCCAAGATGACAGAGAACTGCAGGTATTGGGCCGACAAACTACCGTATGCTTTATGGGGGCACAGAACGTTAGTAAGAACAGCAACATGGGCCACACCTTTTCTCTCTAGTCTATGGAATGGAAGCAGTATTGCCAGTGGAAGTGGAAATAGTCTATGAGAGTATTAGCAGAAACAGAGTTACCTGAACAAGAATGGGACACACAGAGGTTTGAATCGTTAGCACTACTAGATGAAAATAGAATGAAGTCCTTGCATCACATGCAGATATATCAGAAGAGGTTGGCTCGGGCATTCACAAGAAGATGCACCCTACTAAGATTAAAAAGGGTGATTTGGTACTTAAGCAGTCAAGACCGATGACGACATATCCGAGAGGAAAGTTCAGACCTAACTGGGAAGGACCCTACATAGTGCAGAAAGTAATGGGAAATTGGGCAGTGAGACTGTCAGACTTGGAAGGTAACGAGTTCACTGAGCCGATCAACGTGGACAGATTGAAGTAATATTTTGCCTGAGAAAGAGAAAACTTGGCAGAAAACCTAACCCGACGGGATAAGGAAACTCATGCATGCATGCATACACGTAACACATTTTGGCATTCGTTTTGTGTTTGTTTTGTATTCACAGGTTTTGAAGAAGAAAATAGAAGGCGGCAAAGACAAGCCGATTAGAAGCATCAACATACCAGCAGCATTTTGGGATGCGTCCCAAGGGGCGAGGCCCATATCAATACTAGCAGCAGTCTTGGGGATGCGTCCTGGGGTTGAGGCCCACGTCAACACATATATCAGTTGCAGTTATTAGAATGCATCCCAGGATCGAGGTCCATTGCATCATCAGTGTCGGGATGCATCCTAGGTCGAGGCACCCATTGTCGGTTGCAGCTATTGGGATGCATCCCAGGATCGAGGTCCACTACATCATCAGTTTCAGGATGGGTCTCAGGGTCGAGGCCCACCGTTTGTCAGCGGTATTGGGATGCGTCCCAGGGTCGAGGCCCCCGTTGTCGGTTGCAGCTATTGGGATGCGTCCCAGGATCGAGGTCCACTGCATCATCAACTCAGTTCGAGACAGCAGGCAAGTCATGTGGCAGCTAGCGAGCCAGGTAAGTGAAAATGCATTGCATAACTTTGATAGGATTGTCACTGTTACACATTACACAAGTCCTATCAAAGAGGGGGCAACTGTAGGCACTGCATTTTTGCACATAAGTCCCTATGATGAGTCTCATTTGGGGACAATACATTTTAAGTCACGGAAGTCGCGAGAAACGAACGTCGGAATGGGAAATTCAGAATAAGCATGTCATCAGATTCATTTCACAAGTTCACTATTTTTTCATTCGTGTTGCGTTCGTTACCACGTTCGAACGTCAAACAGATTGCGGGTGTTCATGTAGCGTTCGAATCGGTGTTCGAACGGTGTCGGTATTTCTGGTTTTGCTGCTAACCTCACACCCAAGCCCAATTAGCCCACCAAAGCCCATAAAACACATCCCAATTAATTAAATACATATTTAACACATGGAAAATTAAATAAAATCTAAAAACCATATACCAATTTAAAATAAAATCATACCAATTTAAAATCAATCAAAATATTATATACCAAACTAACTAAATTGTATGCCTAATCAAAACAAATTAAATATATTAACTTCCTAATTAACCAAATTTTGTCCCCCAATCAATCTTAGGCTTTCCTTGCATGACACCAAATCATATCCCCATTTAATGCACCAAATCCCATCCTTGTCAAGCAAGGATTCACCCATCCTCTTTGCCTATAAAAACAAAGCTATTCCAACCCTTGACTCCTCATGACATTTTATGCATATACAGCAAAAAAAAAGAGCTCTCAATTCACGCCTAAGACAATAACAAGAAGCAAGAAATTTCTCTTCCCCTCCTCCCTCTACATCACCGAAACTGATCACCCTTGGAATAACACTTATATTAACCAAAAATCACACCCTCATACAGCAGCCCAAACACCTTAAAACAGCCCTTAGATCACCTAAAACAGTAACTAAAAATTGCACTTTTAATCCCTAAAACAGTAACCAAAACTACACCTTAAACCTTCAAAAAAAAACATCCAAAACAGTAGCCTAAAGCACCAAAAATAGGGACCGAAATACAGCAGTAAAAAAACAACGAAACCGAGGGAAAACAGCAGCCCGAACAACGAAGGAGCAAAGGGAAACTTTGAACCAGTGAATCGGAGGAGTTGCGGAGCATACCCCCTTCTGACGACCGCGTACGGTACTTCCGAGAGTCGGCATAAAAGGTTAGACCTGAAGGCACTTTTTGTATTCATTTTTTACACATCTTTTAATTGTTTTAATTATTTATTTCGTATGAGAGTCGTTTATGGATGCATGTTGTGGTTTTGAATAAAATGGAAAATGTGTCGCCTC
>SKCR01048842.1:0-49978 GCA_019454045.1 Zanthoxylum bungeanum | reverse complement strand
GACCCTGGGACGCATCCCGGAACTGCAACTGATGGTGGGCCTCAACCCTGGGACACATCCTAAAACTGATGATATAGTGGGCCCTCGACCCTGGGACGCATCCCGGAACTGCAACTGATGTGTGGGCCCTCGACCCTAGGACGCATCCCGGAACTGCAACTGATGTGTGGGCACTCGACCCTAGGACGCATCCTAAAACTGATGATGTAGTGCGCCCTCGACCCTGGGACGCATCCCGGAACTACAACTGATGATGCAGTGGGTCCTCGACCCTGGGACGTATCCCGGAACTGTAACTGACAACAGGGGCCTCGACCCTGGGACGCATCCCAATACCGCTGACAATGTGGGCCCTCGACCCTGGGAAACATCCCAAAACTGATGATGTAGTGGGCCCTCGACCCTGGGACGCATCCCGGAACTACAACTGACTATGCAGTGGGTCCTCGACCCTGGGACACATCCCAAAAACTACTGATGTGGGCCTCGCCCCCAAACTGATACGGATGTGGGCCTCGCCCCTAAGCTGATACTGATGTGGGCCTCGCCCCCAAATAGATACTGATGTAGGCCTCGCCCCCAAACTGATATGGATGTGGGCCTCGCCCCTAAGCTGATACTGATGTGGGCCTTGCCCCCAAATCGATATTGATGTGGGCCTCGCCCCCAAACCGATACTGATGTGGGTCTTGCCCTTAAACTGATACTGATGTGGGCCTCGCCCCCAAACTGATACTGATGTGGGCCTCGCCCCCAAACTTATGATGATATGGGCCTCGCCCCTAAGCTGATACTGATGTGGGCCTCGCCCCCAAACCGATACTGATGTGGGCCTCACCCTTAAACTGATACTGATGTGGGCCTCGCCCCCAAACCGATACTGATGTTGATGTTGCATATCAACATATTGTATTGCCTCTCACGAGATAATCCTGATGGCTTAAACATTTTTTCGTCCTCAACGGATGCTTCGTGGGGAAACCAGAGAACCTTTAAAGTATTTAATACACTCAAATCCGATCGTCTTCATGTGTGATCTGAACTAGACTCCTAGTGTGTGTGTGCCAAGGCTCTTTCGCAGCTTAATCCTTAAGTAAGCCAACTTGATGATTTTGTCTCGGAGAATTAGATCAGTGGGTCTAACCAACTGAGATATCTTGATCATACTCTGTGATTACTTCCTCGTACTGAACATGATATGGTTTTCTTCTTCTTTTCTTTCGTCTCTTTTTTTTTTGCTTTTTGAACTTCTTTTTCTCTTTTTTTTTTCTTTTCCTCTTTTCTTTCTTTCTCTTTTTTCGACACACCTACCCTTTAAGGTAGCATTTCTCCTCATGGTGGTCCTGATACTCGCCCATGGGTAGCTTCACGCTTATCAGTTATAGGTGGTCCATTTTTTCCTTTTCTTTTCAGAGACTTTTTCTTTGTTTCCAACCATATCATATATCGTAGCTTAAGTACTCCAAGATGGACATCTAGGCAAACGGTCATTCACTGATCCGCCATCTCTTCAACTAGTCATCTCGCCGACCACTCAGGCTTCTACTGCTAAAATCCCATAATCAAGTGCTCGTGAGTCTAGCCGAGATCAATCCACTCAGAATACCGGATGAGAGCACATCTTGCACTTATCGCTTCTAATGTTTTACCCTGCAGCAAACAATGTCATCACCAGACATATGCCTAACCATCAAGGACTTCTCTCTCTCTTTTTTTTTCACTTCACTGGAATTCTTCCTTTCAACTGCTGATAATGTGGACTTCACCCCTTGGGATTTCTTCCTGCAACTGATACTGGTGTGGGCCTCAACCCTGGAACTCATCCCCGAAACTGGCACTGATGCGGGCCTCAACCCTGGGACTGTTCCCCGAAACTGGCACTAATGTGGGCCTCAACCCTGGGACTCATCCCCGAAACTGATACTGATGCGGGCCTCAACCATGTGACTCATCCCCGAAACTGATACTCATATGTTGCTGCTTCTGGTTGGCTTGCATTTGCCGCTTTCTTCTTTTCTTTTTTGAAACATGTGAATACAAAACAAAACAAAACACAAAAAGAATGCAAATATGTTACGTGTATGTATGCATGCATGAATTAATTTCCTATTCCGTTGGGTTAAGTCTTCCGCCAGCGACTGCTCGGTCTTCTTTTCCTCAGGCAAAATACTGTTTCAATCTATCCATGTTGATCGGCTCAGTGAACTCATTCCCTTCCAAGTCTGACAGTCTCACTGCCCAATTTCCCATCACTTTCTGGACTATGTATGGTCCTTCCCAATTGGGTCTGAACTTTCCCCTCGGGTCGGTCGTCGACGGCTTTGACTGCTTCAGTACCAGATCATCATTTCTGATTTTAGTAGGACGCACCTTCTTGTTGAATGCTCGAGCCAACCTCTTTTGGTATATCTGCATATGCTGTAAGGACTTCATCCTCTTCTCATCCAGCAGTGCTAACTTTTCAAATATCTGTGAGGTCCATTCATGTTCAGGTAACTCTGTTTCTGCTAATACCGCATAGACTGTATCTCAACTTCCACTGGCAGTACTGCTTCCATTCCGTATACCAAAGAGTAAGGTGTGGCTCCCGTTGCTGTTCTCACATAAGTTATGTATCCCCACAGGGCGTACGGTAGCTTATCGGCCCAATCTTTGTAGTTCTCCGTTATTTTGGATAACATTTTCTTTATTATCTTATTGGCCGCCTCGACTGCCCCATTTTCTTATGGTCGGTAAGGTGAGGACTTGTGATGGCCTATCCCGTACTTCTGTAGCATTGCCTTTGTTTCTCCTTGAAACAAGACTCCATTGTCTGTTACTATATGATGCGGTATTTCATATCGACATATGAGATTCCGGGCTATGAACTTTGCCATTATCTTTGCTGTAACGTTGCGAAATGATTCGGCTTCCGCCCATTTTGAAAAGTAGTCTACTGCCACTACTATGAAGCGATGTCCATTCGATGCGTGTTATCGAATCTCTCCGATCATATCAATTCCCCATGCTGAGAAAGGCCACGGCTCTGACAGCCCATGCAACTCTGTGTGCGGCAGATGATTCAAGTTACCATGAGCTAGGCAATCATGACAATGCTTTACCAGCTTCGCGCAGTCAGCTTCCATGGTCGACCAGTAAAAGCCTTGTCTTACTATCTTACGAGACAGATTCAATCTGTTCATGTGCGGTCCACATACTCCGGCGTGTACTTCTTCCATTGCCTTTTGAGCCTCTTCTTTTCCTAAACATTTCAGCTGAATGACATTCGCCTGTCTCTTATACAGTTCTCCCTTCAAAATCACATACTGAGAAGCCAACTTCTGGATGGTTGTCATGTCTTTTCTGCTTGCAACTTCCGGGAATTTCCCGTGTTGCAGATATCTCTTAATGTCGTGATACCAAGGTTTCCGTCATCGACCTCTACTTCCAAGATTCTTTCTATCTCGTAAATAGGTCTGCTTGCCGTTGTCAACATTAGAGGTCTCATCACCAACTTCTCCGGATTTTCCCAAGTTGCGGCAAGTGTAGCCAATGCGTCTGCCATTTGGTTCTCATCTCGCGGCAAGTGCTGGAATTTACAATCGGGGAGGGCCTGTGCCAGACTCCTGAGGTGGAACAAGTAAGGTTTCAACCATTCTTCCTTAATTCCCATTCTCCTTGCAGTTGTCGGACTACTAACATCGAGTCCCCATAGACTTCCACGCTCTTAGCTTTCAAGGATATCAACGTCGTCAATCCGAAGGCGCATGCTTCATACTCAGCCATATTGTTGGTAACTCTGAACGTCAACCTCTTGGCCATAGGCAGGGTTTCTCCTTCAGGGGTTACTATCACAATTCTGATTCCGGCTCCTTTACAATTCACTGCTCTGTCAAAGTACATCTTCCATCCTTGGACTGTTATAGCTTAGATTTCCTCGTATGGGAACTCAACTTGTATTGATCTCCTTCTATCGGTTGTAATGCCAGGAACTCTGCTACGACTCGCCCTTTGATTACTTTGGAAGTGAGGTACTCAATATCGAACTCTGTCAGCAACACCAACCATCTGCCTCACTTCCCAACTAGAGAAGACACTGAATGCAGATACTTCAAAGGATTCTCCTTTGATACCACTTGGATCTTGTACGATTGGAAGTAATGACGCAACTTTCTGGACGCCCACACTACTGCCAAACAAATCTTTTCTACTTCTTGATAGAGAGCTTCGTACGGAAGCATCTTCTTACTGAGGTAATAGACTGCATGCTCTACCCATGTCTCATCTGCTTGTACCATCATTGCCCCCAGTGTTTCGGGTTCAATGGACAAATATAATACCAAAGGTTTGCCTAGTCTTGGAGTTTTAAAACAGAAGGTTTCACCAAATATTCTCTGATCTTGTCGAAGGCTTCTTGGCATTGGTCATTCTATTTCACTGGCTGGTCCTTCCTCAACTTGGCGATGAACCGATTGATGTATTGAATTTTCCCAAGGAATGCTCTAACTTCTTTTTATAACCCAATGGATATCTATGATGGCTTTTAAGACACGTGATTGACATGATGCGTGTATGCATGAGATGCATGAGATGCGTGTGATGTATGGAATATATAAGTCGACCCATTATCATTTTAAAGCATTCAATCATACTATTGCGCGGTGCAAACTTGTCCCAGTTGAAAAGGCCCAATAGGTTTACACCTTTGCGATAGCATGGCTAAACAACTTCAAATAATAAGGGGCCTAAACATAAAGTGGCCTATTGGCATTTTAGAAGCTTTTGGCCCAATTGCCACAAAGCACAAACTCGTCCCAGTTTAAATGGCCCAACAAGCCCATACCTCATGACAAAAAGTCCAACCGAACCCAAATGACGATGGTCCTAAACGCAAGCATAAATGAATAGTTTCTATTGGTCCTACAACTACAGTTCACATGTGGGTTTACGGGAGTGTAGACAAAGGCTCTCATCGGCGAAGGATTGCCCACGACTAGGTCTCCCCACTCAAGGGTCCAAGCGACCAAGTGAGCACGCCCTTTTTTATACGCTAAGGTACGTGCCAACGAGTTATGATGCGTGACTGACTGTCAAATGGATTTCCTATTGTAGATTCCCCATAGGGAGGGTGGAGTGAACTCTCTTAAATACCCAAGCCTCTTAGGCTCTTAACGCATTGGTGACAGGAATAAACAATAAGTCCTCTAAATTAGTCCATCACAGTAAGCTTCGAGTAAATGATTATCTAGGTGCCTTCACGAATTTTCCTGTACAGAAAGGTAGTGAATGAAGAAAGACACCAAACCATTACCTAGCTTTAATAATGCCTTTGATTAACCCCTTCAACCCACGGTAGACACAGTTAACTAAAGCAAAAATCACAATCATTATAAGACATTATTTCGGGGCCGATTCTCAATCCCCAGTGGAGTCGCCAGACTGTAGGACATAGAAATCGGCGATGCTGTTCTAGGCTCGCGGCCTAGTCGGGAGTACGGAATAGCCCACGGGGGAACAAAACTGGAGAATAATGGAGTCGCCACCCAGTGTGAACTGGGACAAAGATTTAAGGCCGCACTCACCCCTCGCAAGGGAAGACCTCAAACCGTTGGGTTCGGAATGGTCCCTTACTTATTCCACTTGTAATGAGCGGATTAGTCCAATAATTTAACCAAGTCTACGCAACATATATTCCCAAGGGTATTCTAGATCTAGTTCGCATTCATAAAAATAAATCATATATCTAAGTTTACATGTTTTGAGGGTAAGTCATCATCACGATAAACACACGATAACACACAATAATCTCATAAGCATATTGAATTATCAAACACGACAAAAATAAATAACGACCTAAACGTAAACATAAATTCCTAATGCGAAAGCAAAACTAAATCATGCATAAAGAAATAACATACTAACGACTAAATCATGCTTAAAAATAAATAACATACTAATGACTAAATCATGCTCAAACACAAGGTTGGATGAAATGAAATATGTGTGTCTCTCGAGTGGTACGTGGAGTTGTTTCCCAAGTACATACCGCACTACCGTCCATTCGAATTCGGCTACGGAATTTACGTCTGGGTTTCCATCCGATATACCGCAAGAGAGAACACATATTCCATTCATCTGAAAGTCATATCATACACCGATCCACAATACTCATGCGAAATAAAGTAAGAAAATAAATAAAAATAAAGGAGAATAAATAAAAATGGGTGCCCTCAGGTCTAACCTCTTAAGTCATCTCTCGGAAGTGCGCTATGCGGTTGTCGGAAGGGTTGATGCTCCGCAACTCCTCCGTTCACTGGTTCAACATTTTCCTTTGTTGTTTCACTGTTTGCGCTGCTGTTTTACTCTGTTTTGCTACTGTTTCTGGTCACGGTTTTGGCTTACTATTTTACGGTAATTAGGTACTGTTTTAGCTTACGGTTTATGGGTTTTACTGGACAGTTTCTACGTTAATTTAAGGCAATTTCCGGGTGCAGTTTTGTGGCAAAATCTGGACTGTTTTTGTTGCAGTTTTCGGTGGTCAGGGGCTGTGTTTTCAGTGCAGTTCTTGGAGGCAGAATGTGCGGCAAATCTGGGCAGAAACTGGGCAGTTTGGGCGTGAGTTGCTGGCAGTTTGGCCGTGAGTCAGGGGGTAGTTTCACGGTGAATGAGAGGGCTAGAAGAGCTATGATTCGGTGCAGTGGACATTGGGGTTTTAAGGTGCTGGATAGCGTGAATGTGAGGTTTGGTTTGAGGTTGTTTAGGCGTGAGTCAGGGGTTGTTTAAAGGGTGTTTGCTACGGCAATGGAAGAGAATTGGGAAGCTTATTGGTTGCGGCAATGCAAGGAAGCTTTTTGGAGGCTTTAGGCGTGAATGGACTAGGTTATTTTCTTTGTGTTTTCGTGAGAATGAGCTAGGGGTCCTAAGGTTTGGTTTATGGTCCTTTTTATAGGAGAGGGTTGGGGTTTACCTTATGTGAATAGGGAAAGGATTTTGTGTAATTATGGGGATATCTTCTAATTAGTGTGCTATAAGGAAAAAATCTATTTAATTAGGGATGTGATTTAATTTGATTTGATTTCTTCTTTTTTTGATTAGGGATATGATTTAATTGAATTAGGAAAGTGTTTGATGAGATTTGATTTAAATCTTTTAATTTGGGAAGGTGATTTGTCTTGATTTTAGCATGTGTTTAATGTGTGATTTTTTTATTTTAGAAGGAGGTGGGCGTGGCTTAAGGTAATTTGGGCGTGAATTTAGTTTGTTTTGGTGGGCTTGGTGTATGGTTTGGGTGATGTATGGGCTTGGTGTGTGACTTGCGAGTGTTTTGGGCTAAGGATAAGTTTAAAACAGAGGTTTAACGAGCAAACCCAAAGCTAAGCAACGAATTAAATCCAACAAGGTATCAATTTCTGACTCTTCCCTTCCGACGTCCGTTTCCCGTGACTTCCACAACTTAAAGAGGTAGTGTCTCCATGTGAGACTCGTCATCGGGACTTATATGCAAAAAAGCAGTGCCTACACGCAGATTTTAGTAGACAGAATAAGTTTAGATAGTCAGGTTAGTTTGACCCATTAACTACTGAGAATATAGACAAACTCACCTAGTTGATAAATTTGAATCGAAGCTGTTTGCAGAACTATTCACATACACACTCGGAGTCTGATTTAGATATTTTGTTCAAAGGAAAGAATTTTAGTTGTAGTTTGCATTTTGAAGGTTCCTTTAACTTTGTTGCTAGACATTCTCTGAGGACATTGTATATATAACTATTATTTTCATTTATTTTATTTCTTTCTTTTTTTTGACTTTTTACTTCTGTGTGCATTAGATTGACGTTTGTGGGTATCATCACTGTAAACCATCACGAGACTACAACTCGTCCACTAGGGACACCTAGGGGTTTAAAGGCTTGTTGTATACACTAAATGCAACCATGATCCCTACGAAAGTGGCTTAGTTTAATTTAGTTTCAATTATTTATTTTATTTTATTTTATTTTATTTTGTTGTTTTGCTTGAGAACTAGCAAAATATTAGGTTTGGGGGTGTTATGAGCGAAAAATATATCACTATTTCCCGCCCTTTTAACCTAATATTTGGTATAGTTTCTCGGGTTTTATGAATATTTTTATGTGTTTTGTTTTATTTTGCAGATAAATAAAGTTTTGGGAATCACTGGAATCAAATCGGGGCCAAAACAGTGAAAAACAGACAAAAATGGAAAATTTTGAATTCTGCATCGTGACGCGCAACACTTCTGCGTCACGACCGCTAACTTGCGCCAGACACGTGTCAACATCAGAGAAACTTGCTATCATACGCACTTGCTAACATGCGCTAGCCACGTGTCAAAATCACAGCACTTGCTATCATATGCCGGACACGTGTCATTATCTCAAGCAGCCGACACTACACGTCATTGCTGACGTCAGCATCGCGATGCGCACAACCTCATGCATTGCGACGTCGAGCCAATAATTCAGCTGCCGATGAAAATGCGTACTTGTGTCAGCATCTCAGGAAGCCACATACAGGTGTCACAAATTGACCGCGTGTCGCGACGAGCAAGGTTGCACGTGTCGCGACGCGTGGCACCAAGATTTGCCTATAAATTCAGGCCGATTTCATTTTCAAAATCATACGTTACTGAAGTTGCTAATAGGGGTTATTAAGGATTGTATCTTGTTTGTTTAGTTTTAATTATTTTAATTATTTATTTTTATTTTTAGTAGTAGTAGTAATAATTTCCTTAAGGTTCTAATAAAGATCTAAGGACTGTATCTTGTGTGTTTAATTTTTATAATTTAAATTATGCATTTTTATTTTCAGTAATAGTAGTAGTTTATTTTCTTTACTTTTATTTTATGTTTAGTAGTTAAATTTCCGTTGGGGAAAGAGTGAAGCTTTTATTATTATAATTTAGATTAATCTCCCTTAATTATAATATATAAATTATCTTAAAACCTGACTTAATTGGATACCGCCTTTATGGTCAGTTGGACTTAATTAAATTGATTTTAATCTGACTAAACCGGATACCGCCTTTATGTTCGGTTGGAATTAGTTCAAAATCTGACTTAATCAGGATACCGCCTATATGGTCGGTTAGTAATATCATGCTAAATTTATATATTATAATAAGGGAGATTTCTAAATTAGAATTGGTAAAAATGGATCCCCTAACCCCGACATTTTATTTTTAATCTAGGGAAGTGATGAAGCACAAAATTTACATGCTTAAAAATTGATTCAATTATATTATGTTTAATACTTTAGTTTGTTTATTGAATCTTAAGTTTAATGCTTTTTGTTGCCTAATCACCAATAAGATTGATGTGGTAAACTTAAAATGAACTTAGAAAATGGATTTTAGGTTTCACCCTTAGATTCAATAGCTCACGATCGCCCTTAAGGATAGATAACCCTTAAAAGATTTCATTCCAGGATAGACATATACATGTCGGGTGGGGGTAGCCATAATTGGAACTTGAACTTAATGAATTCATGTAACTTGGTTAACATAGACATATGATTAATTGGGTTATTTGGGTGTTTGTATCTGACCATTGGAAGAGGCTTTTGCATATATTCGTGTTCCAGGTTAACAAACTGATTTATTACACATAAATAAAAGAATCAATTCATCATTAGAATAATATTATGTGGATTCACAACCCTAGATATTTGTGTTTTTTGTTTATTTTCCTTAGTATTTTCTTTTATGTATTTTTATTTAGCAAATCCACATTCAACCAACCAATCAAGCAATCATTCCCTTCTTCATTTAATTAGATACCTGTAAATAAATACTATCAATAATTAATAACAACAATATAAATTAAGACTTCATGGGATCGATATTTTTATACTACTTGAGCGATATGTGCGCTTGCGTTACGTGTGTGATTTCACCGATCACATCACAATATGAGGAAGCTAACATCATTGACACCACCTATGAGCTTGATAGAATGGAAAAACCATTCAAATTCAAGCATTCTCTAAGACCTCAGGATGATCTATTCTTCAATTCAAGACCCTCTAGAGGTAAAATGTTAAAGAATGTGGCATGGGCATTTAGTAGAGAAGACTTTTATTTACCATCATATTTATGGAAGATGAGCTTTCACAGTAATGCACATGGCACGGTCCTATCTAAGAAATTCAAAGCCATATCGAAGCCTCCTTGAAGGAAGATCTTCAAAAACTGTTTGGCTGAATACATTAAACTTAGTGCTACCGATGAGGCAGCTTATACATTTATTTTTCATTTTCTTTATTTTAGTATTTTTTTTTTCCTATTGTGTGCTATTTGCGTGTTTATTAGTTTGCCTATTTATCTATGCAGATACTAGCACAACCCATACACTCTACGTAACCAAAGTCTGGCCAGCATGAGCCTGATCAACTCCCTGCATGGTAGTGTTGTTCCTCACTTTTGTCTTATGTCTGCTTATTTTATATTGAGGACAATGTAACTTTTAAGTTTGGGAGTGTGTGTGTTTGTTAGTGTTAGTCTTGTTATTTTTATGTCATTCTTAAAAAAAATTCAAAACAAATCTTTAAAAAAAAAACATGTGGTAGTGAAGCATAATCTTAATGATGGGGTCGTTTGCTTCAGAATGAAATCTTAGGAAATGATAAGTGCCCAATTTATTTTTATCTGATGCCTTGAGTAGGTGATCTAGGTTAAACCCGTATGCACTTAAAAGACCATGTTGCCAATTTATAAGAAAATTGGATGGGAAGCTTGTACATGACGCATAGATGTCATTCAAACTGTTACTTCTTGTAAATATTATTATCTCTTTGTCTTTAACTAATAATTGTGATTTATTTTGTTATTTCCTTTTATTTTCGCCGACACGATTCAGACTTTTTGACTTCCACGATTTATTTTACTGTTTAGCTAATAATTATCATTTGGCAGGTACTAGTGCTATTATTACTCACCCTTTTTTTCAGGTTCTATAAATTCAGCTCGTCATTGCACTCTTATAGACATCCAAATTTGAGAAAGAAAAAAAATGGAAGCAACTTTAAGAAAACGAATTGAAAACATCTGTGTATTTTGCAGTACTAATGCTGGTTCTAAACCAGAATACGTTGAGGCAGCACATGAATTGGGTAGAGTCATAGCTGAGAGGAATTTGCACCTAGTATATGGCGGTGGCAATCTTGGACTAATGAGGTACGTTTCAAGGGCCGTACAGGAAGAAGGAAGTCAAGTTTTGGGAATCATCCTAAAACCTTTGGCAGAGGCGAATCTTTGAACGACTTATTGAAATGATTAACCGTGTTGATGCTTTTATTGTTTTGCTAGGTGGCTTGAGCATGATTGAGGGAATTTTTACAGTGCTATCTTGGGCGAACTTAAACATACACCAGAAACTAATTGGACTGTTTAATGTTGATGGATTTTATGACTTTCTTTGTGTGTTTATTGATGATTCCCGGAGAAATAGATTCGTTTCAAAACCTGTAAAAGATATCCTTTTCACTGCCAGAACTGCCCATGATTTAATTGACCAACTCTTATCTTTTGAACCACAAATTGACCATATCCTTTTCAAGATAAACTGGTCTGACAATGATCGTGGTAAGAAGTGTCGGATAAATCTGGATCTTAACCTTTAGTTTTCTTTTTAGATGTAGAAATCCAGCTAACCATGTATTGTCTTCAAAACTCTTCTTCTACTTTTTAGACATTGAGGACAATGTCTCAATTAGGTTTGGGGGAAGGAAATAGTTGATTAGTATCTTTTTTTTATTTTTTTCGTTGTGTTGTTTTTGCTTGGTTTTTAGTCAAAAAAAAATTTCAAAAATTTTTAAAAAATTAAAAAAAAATAAAATATTTTATTTTTGTGTTTTTAACTTGACTAACCAAGTGGAATGATGTTTGAGATAGCTGTGTAAGGAATTTCCACTCCTGAGACGTATCTCAACATATTTTGCAACAAGTTAATTTTTCTTTATTTCCTTTTGAATTATTTAAATTTATGAATTCTCCATAATACTGACTGAATTGGATCTTAATATGCTCAGTTGACAGGTATTATCAACATGCATGGTAACATACTGACATGAGTCGTAAGTGACAGGTTTGTAATATTCAGTGCTCTAGTTTATTGGAGGAAGCATCTGCAAGCGATGGAATAAAAAAAAAAGAGAAAAAAGAAAAGAAAAAGAAAAAGAAAAAAATTGTGTATATAAATAATTAACCATGCTTTTACTTAGTAACCGAACATCTTGCCTCAGTAAGCAGTGATTATTCGCGTGAAACGGAAAAGCTTGAGTTAGTTATAATAAAGTTTCTACTTAGTAACCATGTGTCTTGCCTCACTAAGCAGAGATTGTTCGAGTCAAACAGTAGAACCTTTAAACATCCGAGATCCGAGTAATTAAGTCTGTAGAGGTGTCTTAACACTTAGTGCCCTAAAGCCAACTGGCTTGGGAGACATTGGCCCAAAGCTCGCTACATTGATTAAAGATGTTATATAAAAAAAAATATTTCATTACTAAAAAAATGTGAATTATGATATAACTTTAGGACAGAAATATTACTCTCTTTTCAACTACACTTATGAATATTGTGGGAACAATGATTTGATTAATACCTTGTTGATTGTGTATATGGAGAATGGTAAAATAATCAGAGAATTTACTTATTTGGTAATTTAGAAAGAAAGAAAACAACTATTAACTTGGATAAGAGTTTCATTTGTTTAGTCACAAACTTGTTTGATCTTTTTGCTTTTGTGTGCATTTCATTGACGTTTGTGGGTATCGTTGATGTAAGCCCTCACGAGACTACAACTCGTCCACCAGAGACACCTAGGGGTTTAAAGGCTTGTTGCATACGCTAAATGCAACTGTGATCCATACAAAAGTGGCTTAGTTTAATTTTATTTTAAAGTTGTTTATTGTATTTTATTTTTTTGTTTTGCTCGAGGACTAGCAAAATATTAGGTTTGGGGGTGTGATAAGCGGTAAATATATCAATATTTACCGCTCCTTTTACTTAATATTTTGTATAGTTTCTTGAATTTTGTGAATATTTTGATGTGTTTTGTGTAATTTATAGATAAATAAGATTTCAAGACTCACTGGAATCAAATCGGGGCCAAAACAATGAAAAACAGACAAAAAGGATAAAATTTAAATTTCGTGTCGCGACGTGCTGACGTAATGAGCCTACCGAAACGCGTCATCATGACGTCAGCCTCAATTACTATTCTGCCGACACGCATCATCCTTACATCATCACATGCGTAAGTACTTGTGTCATCGCCACGTCAGCATGACATCAGCACAATAATTCACCCTGCCGACACACGTCATTGCTTACATCAGCATGACGTCAGTATCGCGACGCGCAAGCCTTCACTTGTCGCAATGCCGAGCCAATAATTTCTACCGACATCCACGTGTCATCATCTCGTCAAACCGTGTACACGCGTCACAAATCAACAGCGCGTCGCGATGCACAAAGTTTCATGCGTCGCGACGCGCAAGGTGGAATTTTTCCTATAAATTGAGGCCGAATTTATTTGAAATTTTCATACCTTCTTCTGGGGATTTACTTAAGAATACTAAGAAGGTTGTATCTTGTTTGTTTATTTACAGCTTTCTTGTATTTAAATTTTATTTTAAGCAATAGAACTTTCTTTATTTTACTTTTCAGTATGAGTAGGTAACTTCCCTCTGCTGGGGTGAAAGGTAAAGTTTTTATTATTATAATTTAGATTAATCTCCCTTAGTTATAATATATAAACTATCTTACAACCTGACTTAATGGGATACTTCCTTTATGGTCGGTTTGACTTAATTAAATTGATTTTAACCCGATTTAATTGGATACCGCCTTTATGGTCGGTTGGAATTAATCAAAAATATGACTTTATCAGGATACCGCCTATATGGTCGGTTGGTAATGTCATGCAATTTATATATTATAATAAAGGAGATTTCTAAATTAGAAGTAATAAAAGTGGATCCTCTAACCCCAATATTTTATTTATTGTTTAATTTTATCTTTTTAATTTCAAGTTTTATTTTATGTCATTTTCTTTATTTAAAGTTTTTAATAGTCCTAGATATGTGTTGTAACTAAATACCATATCTAGGGTTGTGATGAATTCCAATATCACCGGTTTATAAGTTGGTTATTTTATGTTTTGGGTAGTATATTGGTTTATTTATTGAGTCTTAGACTTAATGCTTCTTGTTAACTGGCCACTAATAAGATTGATTTGGTAAACTTAAAATGAACTTAGAAAAGGGATTTTAGATTTAGCCTTAGACTCAATAGCTCACGATCTCACATGGGGTAAATGTCTCTTTGGTATATTTCCTTACAGGATATGAATATACCTGTCGGGCGGGGGTAGCCATAATTGGAACTTAATCTTAATGAATTCAGGTAACTTGGTTAACATATGAATATAGTTAATTAGGTTACTTTGGGTGTTTGCATCTGACCATCGGTAGAGGCTTTTGCATAACTTCATGTTCCAGGTTAATAAACTGATATATCGCACAAACATGAGATAATCACTTCATCTTTAAAAGATATTGGAATGAATCACAACCCTAAATAGTTTCATAATATTGATTTTTCCTTTAATTTACCTTCGCACTGTTTTAATTACTTGTTTTTAGATAAAAATCACCATCCAATCAACAATCAATCTATTAGATACTTGTAAACATTTATCTTCATAAATTGATAGCCTAGGTATTAAGTCCTCGTGAGATCGATATTTTTATATTACTTGAGCGATACGTGCGCTTGCGTTACGTGTGTGTTTACCACCGGCCAACTAGCAAAATGTTAAGTTTGAGGGTATGATGAGCGGTTAATATCCTTATATTTCCCACCATTTGTCTTTATGTTTTGTGGGTGATCTCGGGGTTTATGAGCCCTTTGATGTGTTTTGTGTGTGTTTTTGCAGGTCAAAATAATATCAAAACCCAATTGAATGAAAAGTGTGTAAACTCATTGTGTGCATGCTTAGGTGAAGTTGCAATCCTAAGTTCTTCTATCTATAAAGTTTTCAAAATCTGCTATTTGTGCTTATTTAAATTCAATTAAATTTCGATAAATCAATTATCATTCTCAATAGTTTAGTTTAAGTTAATAGGTTAGTCTTGGTATTGATTAAAAAAAATATTAAATTCATGTGGGTTCGACATCCGACTTTCAGTCGCTATATTACTTGAGCAACACGGACGCTAGCATGCTACATATATAATTTTATATAATATTGCGATCATTCATCAACTTTCTGCTGCCTGTCAGTGACCTATCTTGGTTTTTTTTCTTTAGCCATGTTAATAACAGTTTCAACCAATGTGTTAAATGTTTACATTGCATATCAAAGTTGGCCAAGATAGAGAAATAAATTTACATTGCATATCATGCTTCTTGTGTTTGAAGCCCAATAATCATCTTTTAATAGGTAGGTGGTTGCAGGAAACTACAATTATTTCACAAACCGATGCCTACATAAGGATCAGAATCATCCCCCATTTTCCAATGATGGTGAAAACAAATTCTAATCATATGGGACAACACACGCACACATCATTTTGTATAAATCAATCACCATTGGACAGGAAGTTAAATCAACCAAATGACCTTTACAAAGGCAACCAAGAATTGCAGTAAAGACAATGTTGTAAATCAGTTTGCATAAATTTTAACAATCTTTTGGCAAGACCTAGAACAATAAGAAGAAGTCGTAAAGACATTACCTTCTATTAAGACAAAGGCTCATGTTAAAAGCTATTCAGTAGTATCCCCATGAATAGCATACTCGGCTCGCAGCTACATCTGTTTCATAATGATCGGTTCAACGGCTTAGTTGAAATATTGAGCTTCTACAGCCTGCTGACCTTGTAATTGTCTCAATTGATAAAGTTCAATACAACCATAGACGGACTAATATCTAAGATAGAAGACACAGATAATATTACATTAAATCCTTTAAAAATATTCAGAGGAACGTTAATTCGAATAAACAATGCTTACCAACAAGTTTGGGGATTCTTTAAGGTGTGTTCCAAACACTTCCAAAAATGATTCATCAACACTTGTTCAGCACAGGAGTTTCACTTGCAATTTTTTCAATAAAATTAGAACCAGCATACAAGTTACTGACAGATTGAACCTGATAAAAATCATTTCAAGCCTTGGTAAACAAATAAACTCCCTTGAGCAGCAGGATCGACATCAAAAGAATGATATCATCCCTCCTGTGCTGCTGCTACACAATCCCCATCCTGCAATTACACTCAGCTCCTGAGAAACACTGAAAACACCATTCGCAATTCAAAGCCAAAACCAAAAATTCCCAACCCAGAAAGCGAACAAAGACATACTAAATAAGAACAGTGCATGAAACCTACACGGTATGCATTTATTGCAGAAAAATAATCTCCAATCAGATTCGAGAGTCGAAGTTTGATTATGTGATAGAAACAAGATACCAAGATCATAAACATGAAGTGCATTAATTGCAATCTTATCTTAGACTCTTAGTATCAATCACACAGTGGAAACATGAAATCCAAAACAACAATTTGAAAAAAAAAAAAAAAAAGAACAGTGAATGCTAATCAGATCAAGTCAATTCCAATGAATTTATAAATATAATATCAAAATGACTATTGAAAATAACATGACATCCACAATACAACATTCATTGCTCATCCTTCAGTTACCTTCAAAATCACCTAAAATCCCCTAATCCACTGTCTCAACAAAACTTAGAAGTACCCTGACATAGGAGCATTCATCTGTTCTAAATAAATGAACTCAAAAATCCCTTTTTTTGTATAACAATAACAAATTTGCCCAAATTCACTGGGGAATTCAAATCAACATGTTAAATTAAAAAACTCATTCCTACGTGAAACAAAATCACTACTTATTCTTGATTGTAACACCGAGTTCGCTTGCTACAATCACAGTTGTAGCCATATCAAGAAACATCCCATGCTCAACAACACCCGCAAGCCTCAAAATGTTATCGCTTGCAACATTCAAATCGCCAATATCTTTCTTCAAATACAAATCAATCACATAGTTGCCATTATCGGTAACAAACGGCTGCTCACCGCTTGTTCTAAGCTTGGCAACACACCCACAATCTTCAAACAAATCCTGAAGCCTCTTGGCCGTAAACTTCCAACAAAACGGCACCACTTCAACGGGCATAGCGAGGCCGCTCCCGCCCAAATGGGGCACCAGTTTCGACTCATCAACAATAACAACAAACTTGTTACACGCACCCTCCACCATTTTCTCCCTCAACAAAGACCCACCTCGGCCTTTCACCAAATTCATAAACGGATCAACTTCATCAGCACCGTCGATTGCCAAATCAATAACGGGATGCGAATCAAGATCCGACAAAGGAATACCAACCGAAACGGCTTGTTCGTGAGTCTTTCTTGAAGTGGGTATCCCCACAATATTTTTCAACTTTCCCTGACGCAATAACTCACCGATTCTGTCCACCGCGTGCTTGGCCGTGGAGCCGGTGCCGAGTCCAAGAACCATCCCAGATTCGACAAACTCCACGGCTTTGTAAGCTGCAATCTTTTTCAGCTCGTCTTGGGTTAAAATCACAGGAGGAGATAAAGAAGACAAACCGGTCTCCATTGTCAACGGTTTTTTAGCAGGAATAGCGATAGCCATATCTTATTCGGATTCCTGACCCAGGACAGGAACAATAGAATGACAAATGGAGTGGGATTTAAAATTAAATAAGAAACCAAAAATTAGAGGGTTTAATTCAAGAGGAAGAGGATTGGATTGTATGGCTGTGAGTGGAGGAGAAAGGGTGAAGGAAACCCGGTTTATATAGACAAGGCAAGCAAAAGCTGTGGTGGAGGAAACAAAATGCCAAAAGGGTTTTGGTCTCAAGAAATTTTGGGGAAAAATATCATTTTTTTTTTTTGAATTTTTATTTATTTAGTGAAGTAATAACAGTAAGGTTCCTGAAAGTTTCCAATATTTGGTGTAAGAATAATGTTTGTATTTGTTTTCACGTGAGTCAGTGTTAAATGATAACGTTTCTTTTTTCTTTTTATAGTGGATTTTGTTGGATAGTAAATTAAATTACAAAACTGGGTGCTTGAAAGCTAGGAAATTTATAAAAATGATCTAAATATTTTCACTTATTAAAAAAAAAAAAAACAACTTCTCTTTATATTTTTATTAACCAAAGAAAGAATGGTTGGACTAAAATACCCATTTATATTCCCCCACAACCCTCACTCTCAACTTCAACTCGCTCAAATTAGGAGCGGTAAATGAATCGAATTTTGAAAATTCTTATCATATTTTAAGTATTTTTATCTAATATCGGACTTGAAAAAACATAATAAGAACATTAATTCAAAATTTAAGAAACTCAAATTTTCTAATATTTTGAAAATATTAATAAATAAAAATTAAATTTGGGAATGAACTTTTTCAAACCCGACCCATTTGTCAATCATATTTCAAATTAAATTTGCCATATTAAACACAAATTTGTCGGGGCGATGCAATTGTCAACCATCGTAACAACATGAAAATAATAAGGTGATGTGGTGGTCCTATAAATTTAATTTTCACTTTTATTTTTTTTAAAAAAAAAATCCGAATTCATGTGACAAGATAAATAAAATTTCTTGAAAACTGTTGGAAATTCTTCTAATATTCATTAAGGATATTTGTGTCTTTTGGATGTATTTGATGCATGAGAGGGGTACAACCCTTTGGAGGGTTGCACACCAACCCAAAGGGTTCCCTGTTGGCACCCCTTCATGCCTTATAAAAGAGGCAATTATATCCAAAAAAAAGATATAACAAAAATCCGAATTTGAGTCACTGTTTTCTTTTATTTTTGAGAGAGGTTTCCACCAATTTCCTAGTTCATATACTTGTCAATGAGTGCTCCTTGGACAAGAAGCAACCAAGTTATCCTGGGAGAACATTGGCCAATTCGAATCCGTGAAGCACCTGTGACGGAGGCTAATAAGTTCTTAAGGACATAGAGATCTCGACTTGGATTCGTCATTGCATTTTCAGGTTTATGATAGTTTGATTGGTATTTTCTGTTTTGATTTGTTATTGCATGTTAATTTTCTGTTTAATGACACTGGCTATACTCTTTGAGTACAAGCTATTGCTACACATGAGTAATGTATTGTAGACAAAATCTATACATATTTTATAATTCTAAGATATTCCATTACTATTTTTAAAATTTATAGTCATTCGATGTTTCTATTTACTTGTTGCATGCATCAAATTCGAGGATTTACCCTGGCAAATGGCATAATTGATATAATTGCAGGAATAAAAATTCGATTGAGCCTGCTCATATCCACTTGATTGATTTTGTATGCATGGAGAGACATAAAAAGCAACTGCTGACCAAGAAAATAAAAATAACAATGAAAGAGAGAAGAGAAGAGAGGGAAACAATATGGAGATTGGAGAAGAAGAAGGGTAGTTTTGTCCAAATATTATTTTTATGGTCAGGAATGATATAGAAGGTAGAATGTGGGTAATTTTTATAGCTGGAAAAGTTAGGGAAATTATCAAAAGTATATAAAAATATTAAGACTCTATCACAGTTAACCATTATTAGGTTTTTATGTTAAAATTAGTCAAAATAATTCATTTTGGATGAAATTCTCCTTCTTCCTCAAATTAAATTCTCTCTCTGTGTGTTGTAATTTCTCTGTCAAAAATTCTCTTTATATTTCACTTCTATCATCGACTCCAAAACTCTCAACACAACTCCTTAGGTTAAAATTAGTCAAAACAATGAAGGCAATAATATATGTAGAATGATGAAAATAAATATGTAAGATTTTATTAACAGTATTAATAGGCCACACAAGGTATTCGATAAAATATTAATCTTAAGTGAGCGTGCATCATAGTTATGCGACAATATCCATCGCACAATTATTTTGGCATGCGATGAGTGCCGTTGCATACCAAAATAGTATGACGGTGCAATGAGTGTGCAACAAGACCCATTCATAACCATTGTTTTTTGTTGTGGTTTGTTGACTTGAGAGGAGAGCTAAAAATTAATGTAATTTTGTTCAAACTAAGTTTATTGGGCTAATTGAGATATGAAAATAATAATAGTACTTGTACTCTATATTTATATATATAATTGCTTACTTTGAATAATTTCCTCAAAAGTTAATAGGGTCATTTTTGTAATTTCTCTAGAAAGCTATAGGAGTCGAGTTGCGTGCCTGCAAACTTTGTTGGACGGGGTCCATCAAATCGAAGTAGGGCATCTTTCCTTTCTTGTAATCCGATTGTAAAACTAAAGCAACCAATCACAAAATTCCTACCCATTTTAGCCCTTGGATTCCATGAACAAGGTCATTCATATAACAATGACAAACTAAACAAGGCGTGGAGCTTTCCGTTTTCATTATTACGTTTCTCCGCATATTCCAAATTTATGCCCTAAAAAGGGCAGATAAGACAAAATGTTTTCATAATTAACCGACATAAATATTATTTATATGTCGCTTTTTAACTAATTAAAGAGTAAATTGATTGATCAAATATATAAAGTTTTATTTAATATATAAATTATAAAATATCATAAATTCAAAATACTTAATCACGGCCTATAATAATTTAAGAAACTGTTTTAACAACGTAATTCCAAACAAAAGACCTAGAAAAGAGCTATAGTGAACCTAAGCCCGTGGGATATTTTCTAATTTAAGTACCGCTTGCAAATTTTATTCAAGGAATCTTATTGGGAAACTTAATCTGCTTTATGCCAGGCAATTTCTGTCACATTTCAGGACCCGTAAAATAAGAAACAAACTTTTATTTTAGCCAACTAGTAGGTGTTAGCCCCTTAGATTGGTTGCCCGAGAGTAATGGGGCGCGAGTGGCTTTGTCAGCAACAAAGCACTCGAAATGCATGCATGGTTTGGGTGGGCTGTGTGTGTGGGGGCGGTTGGTGCTGTCCAAAGGGAAGTTTGCTGAGACATAGGGCAGTTGGCGCTGTCCAAGTGAAGGATGCTAAAACAGTGGGCGGTTGGTTGCTGCTGTCTGGGACAAGGCAGTTGCGCATAGTTGCACATGCAAGGGGGTTGTCTCACATGCAACACAATGGAAGCAGTTGCAAACTGAAGGTAACCGCCCCACATGAGACATGTGGGAAACGTGTAGAAGGCTTGTGAGGGAATTTCGGGATAGACTTGTGTGTATGTGTGTGGACTTTCATGTTAAGCATTCCTATAGCAGTTGGGATGTAACTGTTGTGAGAGTATTTGGCTGGTGTCCATTGGGTCAGCACACCCTAGGGCAGTTGGGGTGTAACTGCCACTAGTATATATGCTGTATGTGAAAATCATGCATAGAGAGAAGAGAGAGACAGTGACATAGTGTTGGTGCACGATTTGTATGTTCATTGTAAGCCTTTGTGTGATCTTGCACGGTTCCTTGTAATTACTTGGGTTAGTAAAGAAAAGGTTGGGCGTTTGCCTGTAAAGCTTGTGACTTGTATTTACTTGATGCGTGGTTGCTCGTGTGCTTGCCGAGTGGGTGTGTGAACATTACGAGTGTTGCTGTTTGTGGCTTGCGGGAGTCGTTGGGAGTGACTTGCGTGAGTGGGTGTTGGGAAGGCTGACTAAGTTGGGGAACTTAGTGCCGCACTTGGCTAAGAAAACTTGGGGACGAAATTTAGCCGTGTGACAGTAGGTAATAGCTGCTAAAATTTCTTTATAGTTAAAAATTAAAATTGAATGTTATTTTAACAGATTTTGAAATTAGCAACCCCCCGGAGAACCTGCAATCTAAGGAGGAAACAATTGAACACATTGTTAATTAATTTTGACTATATTTCAAGTAAATATACATACGTACGTTGGACCAGCCCATAGGAGGAAGAAAAGAGTTGCAATGAACTTCACCTGATAAGACCCATATAAATACACATATCCTAAAAATTACGGATATCCTATCTGCCATGATCCCTAATTTAACCTTATATTTTATGACCCATTAGGCTTTGAAACAATCTTTTCATAGGACACCCATGACACTAGCTATTATTGCACTCATTCAATAATTTTTATTACAGATATATTTTTTTTTAAAAAAGAAAGATATGGAGGCTAAGGCTAAATACCGAAAGAAAACTGTTACAAAAATTAATCATAAAATATATGTATTATTTATTAAAAATATTTTTAGCAATATAATATATGCATTTTATTGTTAATTTTAGGCACCATATTACCTCCGTTTAGCCTCCATATATATATATATATATATATAATATATATATATATATATGTCATGTAGATTTTTCTTAATATTTAAAAGTAGATACGGCAGCCCCAAGTCCACAATATGTATTCCATGAACAAGAGTTGACAAACTCAATAAGTGGACATTTAAATAACTCGTGAGACGTTTGAATTGTCCAAGTTTTGACGAAGATGAAGACTATGGTCCATGCGGACTGCAGGGTCCAAAATGCCAATGCAGTGGAAGAAACTTAGAAGGTTCCCACCTTTTGAAAGAAAAGAAAATCTCATTCATAGCCATCGCTTATTTCGTTCATGGTTCTTACTTTTGAAAATTATTTATGCCTAAACTTTCTGTTAGAAATTGTTGGTGGTATTTTCAGGTCCTATGATATTTAAGCAATACGGCAGGGGTAAAAAGGGGAAACTCCCTTGTTGATCGAGATCATTAATACCGACCCGACCACATGAGTTGGGGACCGAGCACTTATGATCTGTAACCCGACCACATAAGATCGGATGACCGAGCATTATCAGATCGACAGCAGCATTCTTAGTTCAAAATACCATTGTGACCGACCTCATGAAGACCGAGAACATGGCGAGATATGCTCCAGAAGATAAGACATCCTATTTTTACGGATAAGAAGATAAATTATCCTACTTTCATGGGGAAAGGTTGATAAGTCAATGTCCTAATAGGATATGGGAGGTGAATGAGTCAATGTCCTAATAGGATATGGGAAGTGAATGTAGTTTCGACTAGGAATTCTTATGGGAAAATGAATATGATTTCTTCACTATCATAAATAGAAGGGGAAAGTGTAAGTAAGGGGAATCAAGATCATTATCATCAGACTTGTAAACACAAGACAGGCCAGAAAAAGCATATTTCGGTAATAAAACATCGTCCATTCTGTGCCGTGGATGTAGGTTGGATCTGATCCGCCGAACCACGTTAAATCTCTTTGTTGATTGGTGTATTTATCTATCTTTTGCCAAATTTTCTTTTGGTTTCCCATAAACAAAATAAATTCACAGTTGGATGAGGATTGTCTCGGGAGTAAAAAACTCTTATTGCCCCTGAGACCGAAATCCACCGTCAATAGTTGGCCGTCTGTGGGGAATTCAACGAAAAGCAGCTCGCGTGGTAAGACAATGGCAGAAGGTGGAAATCGCCAGTCATCAGGGAGTTCAACAGCAGAATGGATGGAGAAAATAGAGGAAAATATGAGGAAATAAAGGGAAGAAAATCAAATCCTTTTGAAATCCATGATGAACAGACTAGAGAGGATAAAAGAAATGAATAATGAGAGGCTTGAAGCCGGAGCCAGTCGGAGGAGAGGCGAAATAGCGGAAGGAAAAAGGGTCGCAGATGTGAGCGATGACGATGAACCGATGAGGAAGGGTCCCTACGGGATAAGGTCCGTAGTGGTATAAAAAGATTTACAAACGGAGGATACGTGGGAAGAAGAAGAGGGGAGACAGTCCCCAGATTCTTCCTACGATGGCCCCCGCGACACCAGAAGGGGAGATAGGAAGGATGGTGAAACCGGACGGGAAATCTCAAGCCATGAGGAACGCCGCACCTGGGGTGACAGACGCAAAGAAGGCCGTAGGAGGCGACACGGTAACACATATGGCAAAATAAAATCTTGGTTAAGAAAAGAAATGGCCAAGTTGGAAGCAAACCTCAAAACGGACACGGGAGATGCTCGGGACGGCGAGGTTGAATCTCCATTCACAGAAGAAATAAGGTCGTCAAAATTCCCAAGACGTTTCAACATGCCATCCATGACGCCCTACAAAGGCCATTCAGATCCAAAGTCCCATATTGAAAGTTTCGTCCTATTGATGGAGATCCAATGGGTAGTAGGGGATGCCATTTGCAAAGTATTCCCCCTAACCTTGGGCGGATCTGCCATTCTATGGTTCAGAAGTCATGCCCCAGGAAGCATCAGTAGCTTCGCTCAACTCAGAAGGTCATTTGTTCGACACTTCAAGGGGGCCTGCGTCCCAAAGAAGACAATTGGGAAATTGAGGCTCATGAAACAGGGGGACGATGAACCCCTGAAGGCTTTCATTGAGCGGTACCATAGCATAGTGCTCGAGGTCGGAGGATATGAGTCGCTCGAGGCCTTGGAGAGTTTGAAGGGAGCCTTAAAGATCGGAAAGCTATGGACTCACCTGAGGATCCAGGGTACACCGGATTATGCCACCGCTCTGGAAACAGCCCGAAAGTTTGTTTTGTTGGAAGATGAAGAGAGAATTACCCGGAGGGGGACAGCTATCAGAGAGAGGACGATGAGGGCATAAGCTCCTCGCAGGCCAGACAGAGAGTTCAAAAAACCACCCCCGAGGCGAAGGGAATTCAAGCCGATACCTCAGAATGACCAGGAAAAGAGATATCTCGGGATGCGAACCCACGAGTAATCGCGGGGAGGGAGTGCCCCCGTGAGATGGCCAGTCTGGCCAGCTGGGGAAATGCGGCTGCAGGGAGTGTGTCCCCACACGTTTTTTCTGACCAACTGATCCGTGAGAAGTATAGCACGAGGAGAGATCATGCCCTCGTGGCGTTTGCTTGCTCCAGTGTTACCGAGCATAAGGAGGAACATTCCCTTAATGCTTCGGACACACTTTGATCCCTACCTATTTGGTCATTTGGATCCGTGAGATGCATAGCACGAGGATGGATGATACCCTCATGGCGTTTGCTTGCTCCAGTGTTACCGAGCATAAGGAGGAACATTCCTTTAATGCTTCAGACACTCTTTGATCCCTACCTATTTGGTCATTTGGATCCGTGAGATGAATAACACGAGGATGGATGATACCCTCGTGGCGTTTGCTCGCTCCAGTGTTACCGAGCATAAGGAGGAACATTCCCTTAATGCTTTAGACACTCTTTGATCCCTACCTATTTGGTCATTTGGATCCGTGAGATGCATAGCACGAGGATGGATGATACCCTCGTGGCGTTTGCTTGCTCCAATGTTACCAAGCATAAGGAGGAGCATTCCCTTAATGCTTCAGACACTCTTTGATCCCTACCTATTTCTTCGATCATTCGGATCCGTGAGAAGCATAGCACGAGGAGGGATCATGCCCTCATAGCGATTGCTTACTCTAGTGTTACCGAACATAAGGAGGAACATACCCTTAATGTTTCGGACACTCTTTGATCCCTATTTTGATCGTTCGGATCCGTGAGAAGTATATCACGGGGATGGATTATGCCCTCGTAGCGTATGCTTGCTCTAGCGTTGTAAGGAGGAGCCCTCAAACAATACACAGGCTCCATGGCGACCTGAAGTATAGAGGATGTGCCCTTACCATTTTAAACGCTCTTTGATCCAAATCCTGGTTTGCCAGGACTCTGAATTGAAAGATTCAGAATTGTGTTTTGGAGACCTCGGACGGGACGCTATTTTGAGGCATCCGTGCTGTTGCTTTGGGATAAGTGTTAAGTCACCCCCGTTTTTGATTTTATTTTCTAAAAGTTTTGTTTTTATTTTTCGCTGGTTTGGCAAGGGGACGCCCATGCCAAATTTGATAGGGCTTAAAAGGTTGATTCACTTCCCTTCTGAATAAGTCCCAAGGATTAATCGGCTCAGGGCTGGATTCGTTCCGCCGAGGCCTCTTGGTTATTCGGCTCGGGGCTGGATGGATTCGTTCCGCTGAGACCACTTGGTTATTCGGCTCGGGGCTGGATTCGTTCCGCCGAGGCCACTTGGTTATTCGGCTCGGGGCTGGATTCGTTCCGCTGAGGCCACTTGGTTATTCGGCTCGGGGCTGGATTTGTTCCGCCGAAGCCACTTTGTTATTCAGCTCGGGGCTGGATTCGTTCCACCGAGGCCATTATGTCTTCTCTCAGCTCGGGGTCGGGTTACGTTCCACCGAGTCTACCTTTTCGGACTGGGGACGTAGCATTCCTCCAGAGCCAAGTGTTTCTCTCAGCTCGGGGTCGGGTTACGTCCCACCAAGTCTGTCTTTTGGACTGAGGACGTAACATTTCCCCCAGTTTCAAGTGTTTCTCTCAGCTCGGGGTCGGGTTACGTCCCACCGAGTCTATCTTTTCAGACTGTGGACGTAACATCCCCCCAGTACCAAGTGTTTCTCTCAGCTCGAGGTCGGGTTACGTCCCACAGAGTCTGTCTTTTGGACTGGGGACGTAACATTTCCCCTAGTGCCAAGTGTTTCTCTCAGCTCGGGTTCGGGTTACGTCCCACCGAGTCTGTATTTTCAGATTGGGGATGTAACATCCACCCAGTACCAAGTGTTTCTCTCAGCTCGGAGGCAGGTTTCGTCTCACCACAAGATCATATTCTCAGCTCGGGTCGGCCGGGCCGCGAGTGAAAGCAAAGTAGGAAGGTCGTTCAGAAGACTTACTTGTTTCATTTAGAAAGGTTGCAGATTGCTCGGTGCGGTCTGGTCGTTCTTTGAGTTCAGTTGTTTACTCCGTTTTATTATAATATGTTTGTAGGCATTGCATTTCTGCATGTGAAACCCGATGATGAGTCTCAGTTGGAGGCACTACCTTTTAAGTCGCGGAAGCCGCGGGAAACGGACGTCGGAATGGAGGAGTCAAGAATTGACTCATATTCGGATTAAGTTCGCTGGTTTAGCTTCGGGTTACTTGTTGGTTTTCCGTTTTAAAAATTATTCTCGGCCCAAAAACACTCACAAATCACCTAACCTCGGCCCAAAATCCCCGCAAGCCCCTTGGCCTTGACCTAAAACCCCCGCAAGCCCACACAAACTAACCCACCAACCAAAGGCCCACACGCCCACAACAAGGCCCACACGCCCATTCACCCTAATACACACCCAAATTAAATCGAATATTAAGTTAAATATTAATTAGATAATGTAATTAAATAAAATAATAATAAATCATTTACCAAATTAAATAAAACACAAAATATAATCATGCCTAATTTAAACAAATCAAATATGTTATATACCTAAATTAAAAAGATGATATACCTAATTAAAATCAATCATAACAAATAAAAAATATTGACTTCCTAATCTAACAAATTAAATGCCTAATCCTAACCAATCAAATATATTGTATTCCTAATCTAAACCAAATTTGTCCCCTCTCAATTTTGACTTTCCTTGCTCAACACTAAATCAAATCCCTTCCTTGTGAGACAAGGTGAAGCCCTAGCCATTCTATATATAAACCAAACTTTTCCAAGGCATCCCCCTCTCCTAGTTCACGCCCAAAATAAGAAATAAAGAAAGCAAAGAATTTGCAACCGCTCTCCTTTCTTCCATCTCACTCACGGCAAAAAAATAATATAAACCCTAAATACTCATGCAGTAGCTACCCTCTCATCTCTCCAGTACAAAAAACCCTAAGCATCTTCTCCTCTCAAAAACGCAAGCAACAATCTCCACTCACGCCCAGTGTAGCCATCAAACTTACTCCTTCACGCCCAGCAACTCCACTCGACAAACTGCCATCGAACCAGCAGTAACCTCACGCAAGACCATAGCCCTCGCACCAAGAACCCATCAACCACTCACGTTAAAACACAGAAACATAGCACCTCACAGCACGCCAGAAGCCTCTCGCCACATAGCACCTCACGGCCTCACGTAAGCCAATTCATGCCAATTGCCTTCAACATGCCCACTGACCTTCACGCATAAGAACCCTGTGCACCTTCAATAGCCCCTGCACCATAAAAATAAACTGCCTAAATAGTCCCAAAAATAGCACTTTTACCACCCAAAACAGTCCCCAACTGCACCCTAAAAAACTGCCTGAAACCGCAGCCCCAAACCCTCCAAAAACCGCACAAACATTAACCTAAATTACCTCAAAACAGTGAGCAGAAAATACAACCAAAACAGCAGCAAAACGGAGGCCAAATAGCAAGTAAAACAGCAAAACAGTAAGCTAAGACGCTAAACCAGTGAACCAGAGAAGTTGAGGAGCTTTACCCTTCTGATCTCCGTGAAACGCAAGTCCGAAAGTCGGCAAAAAAGGTTAGACCTGAGGGTATTTTCCACATTCGTTTTCTGTTTTATTTTTATTATTTATTGAGTATTGCTTGCATGATTGTTATGTTGAAATGCATGTTGTGGCCCTTGAGTAGATAAATATGCATGGATTATGAGATATTGTATGTTGTGGCTTTGGAATAAAATGAAAGATGTGTCAACTCTCGCGGTATATCGGATGGAAACCCGGACATAAATTTCATAGCCGATTCCGAATGGACGGTAGTATGATCTGTACTCGGGATACAACTCCACGTACCGCTTGAGTAAACGACACTTTTTTTTATTTTATATTGCTTTGATTTATTTATTTTTCATCATTTATATTCCGCATGTTATTTGTATGCATGATATAATCAAGCGCATGGGCTTAGTAATTCGGATTAAAGGTCCCCTATTTGGAGGGGTTAAAATCCTTTACCACGATGCTTTGCCGCGCCGGTTGATGTGTGTTCGGTTGGATATAAGATATGTTCAATCGGGCATACTAAGTTTGATGTGATTGTCTTTATTTTTGTATGTATGATGCGATCGAACGCATGGGCTTAGTAAGTTGGATTAAAGGTCCCCTATTTGGAGGGGTTAAAATCCTTTACCATGATGCTTTGCCGCGTCGGTTGATGTGTGTTCGGTTGGATGTAAGATATGTTCAATCGGACATACTAAGTTTGATATGATTGTCTTTATTTTTGTATGTATGATGCGATCGAGCGCATGGGCCTAGTAAGTCGGATTAAAGGTCCCCTATTTGGAGGGGTTAAAATCCTTTACCACGATGCTTTGCTGCGCCGGTTGATGTATGTTCGGTTGGATATAAGATATGTTCAATCGGACATACTAAGTTTGATATGATTGTCTTTATGTTTGTATGCATGATGCGATCGAACGCATGGGCTTAGTAAGTCGGATTAAAGGTCCCCTATTTTGAGGGGTTAAAATCCTTTACCATGATGCTTTACCGCGCCGGTTTATATATGCTCGGTTGAATGTAAGATGTGTTCAATCGGGTATAAGAAATTTCATATAGTTATCTTTATCTTTGTATGCATTGTAACGAAAGGCGCATGGGCTTATTGTGTTGGATTAAAAAGTTCTCCATTTGGGAAGAAAAGCCTAAAAGGCTACCTTTACCACGATATTTTCCGTGTCTTTCATCTATTGATTGCATCGTTTATCCCTGTCTTCGCTCGACCTATTGTCATTGGTGTACCCATATTCCCAGCCCATCACACCTTGAAGCCCCTTAACGCACACGCACAAAGTCCCCTGCCTTTACGCTAACCACTCCTTCAGCCACGTACCACACAAAAAACCATAAGCAACTCTCTTGCATCAACACGTAACCCTCACCCTGCACGTTCACAATCACAGCTTTACATACTGCCTCAACGCAGCGCATCAAAAGCCCCCTTAGCCACTCAGCCCTTACGCTAACACCACACCCCCCACAAACACGTTCACAGCCCTGCCTCAACTCAAGCCTAACGCGCAAAAGTCACCTAAAAACTGCCACAACCCAACACTCCTCATTGCCCAGTTCTACGCCCCTCACTGCCCAGTTTAGTCACATATCCATTGCCTGAAACCGCGCCCTAAACGCCACCTATTAGTCTCAGCCCGCGCGTAAGGCCATCTACATCATTCATGCATGTATCATGAAATCCCATATAGTTATTCTTATCTTTGTACGTATCATAATGAAAAGCATGTTTATTCCATTGGTTGCATCATTTACCTTAGTCTAGGCTTAAAGTATTACAATGTCATGATAACATTTGAGTATTATTTCTTGTGGTATATCAGATGGAAACCCAGACATAAATTCCGTAGCCGATTCCGAATAGACGGTAGTGCGGTCTGTACTTGGGATACAATTCCACGTACCACTTGGAAAAGTGCTCACATGTGTGCTTGTGTGGTTAGTGTGTGTTTGTGCTCGTGAATACAATATGCCAATGAAGTCGTATGTTTGTTGCCACTTTGATGTACTTTCAAGCATGCAATCTCAGATGTGAAATATATGTAAATTTAGGTGTAAGTTTTATTTTTGTATGTGTGAATTTACAATTTAGAAGCATGATACTCTTGGAAATAAGTGTTACTTAAGCTTGATTAAATTATCACACAAATCCTTTCATTACAAGTGACATAAGTAAGGGACCATTCTGAACCCAACGGTTTGAGGTCTTCCCTTGCGAGGGGTGAGTGCGGCCTTAAATCTCATTTTCCCGGTTCACACCGGGTGGCGACTCTATTATTCTCCGGTTTAGTCCCCTGTGGCTACTCCGTACTCCCAACCGGGGCGCGAGCTCAGAACAGCATGCGTCGCCCAGTTTCTGTGTCCCATAGTCTGGCGACTCCACTGGGGATAGAGAATCGGCCCCGAAATATTGTCTTGTAATGTTTGGATTTATGTTCTAATTGACCGTGTCTATAGTGGATAAAATGAGGGTTTAATCAAAGGCATTTTGAGGCTAGGTAATGGTTTGGTGTCTTCCTTCACTCACTACCTTTCTAGAAGGAAAAGCTGTGAAGACATCTATATAGCCATCTACTCGTAGCCTATTATGATGGAGTAATTTGGAGGACTCGTTGTTTATTCCTGACACCAAGCGATAAGAGCCTAAGAGGCTTGGGTATTTAAGTGAGCCTCGCTCCACCCTCCCTCTGGGGAATCTACAACGGGAAGTCCATTTGACAGTCAGTCACACACCATAGCTCGTTGGCACGTACCTTAGTGTATAAAAAAGGGCGCGCTCACTTGGTCGCTCGAACCCTTGATTGGGAATACCTAGTTGTGGGTCATCCTTCGCCGGTGAGAGCCTTTGTCTATACTCTTGCAAACCCACCCATAGACCGGGGTTGTATGGTTAAAGTAACAATTATTTCCTTGAGTATGTGCTTGTGGACCATCCTCATTTGGATGCAGTTGGACTATTTTCAGAAATGCGAACTTGCTGGGCCATTTAAACTGGGGCGAGTTCATACCTTATGACCATTAGGCCCAAAGCTTCTGAAATGTTGATGGGCCATTATGTAGAAATTATTGTTTTATGCTTGAATTGTCTTGTTATGTTTGTGTTTTGGACCATCGTTATTTGGATCCAGTTAGACCTTTTATCAAGAGATGTGAACTTGTTGGGCCATTTAAACTGGGACGAGTTCGTGTCCTTTGACAGTTGGGCCAAAGGCTTCTAAAACGCCGATGGGCCATTTTATGTATTGGCCTTTTATCATCTGAAGTTATTTGGTTATGTTATCGCGAAATGTAAACCTGTTGGGCCATTTCAACTGGGACAAGTTTGCACCGCGCAATAATATGATTGAGCACTTTAAAATGATAATGGGCCAATTAGTGCAAATTATTTTATAAGCTTATTTATTCCATACATCGCATACATGACATGCACTCATGCATAAACGCATCATGCTAACCCCCTTTGTGTTAAAAGCCATCATAGATACCCGTTGGGTTGGGGGAAGACTTGTCAGAAGACCATCAGCCAATATGAATGAGTCAGCCAACAAGGGACCCCGCCTGGATCAATTGGAGACCAAAATAACATGAATTATTGAGATATTGCATGCTCTGACTAATGTTGTGGCCAATTTGACCGCACTATGTATAGCCGATAACAGAGAGATGAACAATTAGAATGGAAAGACCATCGGGGAACCTTCGGAGACCAATTCCCTCCTTCCGATATCGCCTCTATCAGAAACAGACGATTCTCCAATCTTGGTAGACCTTTGTCAAAGGTGTTTAAGAAACTGGAGATGCAAGGACTTCTAAAACCCTTAAAACCTAGACCACTTCCTAACCCTGTGCCACCGTACCTCAACCTAAATCAGTATTGTTACTTCCACCAAGAAAGGGGCCATGAAACTAATAATTGCATCCGCCTTAGGCATGAGATCCAAAACCTCATTGATGACCATAAAATACCCAACCCGGAAAAAGAACAAGCCAACATACACAGAAAACCTCCACATACCCACATTATTGACTCCGGCCTACCCGACAATCTTGTCTTCCCAACCCACAACTACCAAAATTCTTGCACGGGGATACGAGGAGGCAACAGTGGTAAAAGTGAAATAAAGCAAAGGGAGGATCTTTGGGAAAACTTCTCAGACAGTGATGAGACGGGGGTTGCAAAAGGGAGAAGTGAATGGGAAGAAGAACTACTGTACCTGGAGAAATTGATGGTTGAAGGAAATAAGAAAGCAAGGGAAAATAAAGTTGCAATTTATGGAGATGTTTGTCTCCCAGATCTTATTCAGTTGTGATCCAGCATTTATTAATAGAGACATTGATTTTGTCTATTTGTTCGAACCTTTCCTTAATGATAATAAAGATGTTCATTTCGTTAACTTGCCTGAGTCTCTGCAACATAAGTATATTGGACAAAAGTATTCAACCTTGGTACTATGGTACTCAGTGATATTTCGAACCCTGTGAATTTTTGGAAGAAACGAGTAGAAAAGACAGGATAGCCATTCAACGATGGGAAACGGGACAGTGAGACTGTCGAATTTAGAGGAGAATGAGTACACCGAGCCGATCGACGTGGACAGATTGAAACAGTACTTTACTTGAGGAAGAAAAGACCGAGCAGTCACCAAGGGAATTGGCGGAAGACCTAACTCGACGGGATAAAAAACACATGCATGCATGCATACACGTAACCCATTTTGCATCCTTTTGTGTTTGTTTTGTTTTGTGTTCACAGGTTTTGAAGAAGAAAAGAGAAAGCGGCAAAGACAAGCCATTCACAAACAGCGAAAGCACAATATCGGATTCGGGTAATAATCTGAGGGTTGAGGCCCACATTGGTGTTAGATTCAGGTATTTATTTGAGGGTTGAGACCCACATTGATGTTGGTATTGAGGAGGAATCCTAGGGTTGAGGCCCATATGAGTTTGAGTTTCGGGAATGGATCTCGGGGGGTGAAGCCCATATTATCAGAAGATGACGGAAGAATTCTGTGGAATGAGTGAAAAAAAAAATGAGAGAGAAATCTTTGATAGTTAGATGTATGTCCGGTGATGACATTGTGTGCTGTAGGGAGAAGCTTTAGAAACGATAAGTGCGAGACGTGCTCTCGTTCGGTATTCTGAATGGATTGATCTCAGCTGGACTCGCCAGCACTTGATTACAGGATCTCAACAGTGGAAACCTGAGTGGTTGGCAAGATGACTAGCCGAAGGGACGATGGATCGGTGAATGACCGTTTGCCTGGATGTCCACCCTGGTTTACTTATGCTACAATATATGATATGGTTGGGAACAAAGAAAATCTCTGAAAAGAAAAGAAAAATATACCGCCTATAACTGATAAGCGTGAAGCTACCCATGGGCGAGTATTAGGACCACCATGAGGAGAAATGCTACCTTAAGGGTAGGTGTGTCAAAAAAAAAAGAGAAAAAAAAAAAGAGAAATGAAAGAATGTAAAGAAAGAGACGAAAGAAAAAAGAAGAAGACCATATCATGTTGAGTATGACGAAGTAATCACAGAGTGTGATCGAGACATCTAGATTGGTTAGACCCACCGATCCAATTCTCTGAAACGAAATCATCGAGTTAGCTAACTTAAGGAATAAGCTGCGAAAGAGCCTTGGCACACACACACTAGGAGTCTAGTTCAGATCACCTATTCAGAGGGTCGGAGTTGAGTGTATCAAGTACTTTGAAGGTTCTTAGGTTTTGATGCGAAAGCATTCGTTGAGGACGAGAATATGTCTAGCTATCAGGATTATCTCATTAGAGGCAATTTGATATGTTGAAATGACACATTAGCATCAGCATCAATCTTGCCGGGTATGACACTCTTGGGGCGAAGCCCACATTATCATTATTAGTCTGGTCGAGTATGGCACTCTGGGGGCGAGGCCCATTTCCGTATCAGTTTGGGACGAGGTCCATATCAGTATCAGTTTGGGACGAGGTCCATATCAGTATCAGTTTGGGGCGAGGCCCACATCAGTATCAGCATGGGGGCGAGGCCCATATCAGTATCAGTATGGGGCTAGGCCCATATCAGTATCAGTTTTGGGGGCGAGGCCCATATCAGTAACAGTTCGGGGGCGAGGCCCATATCGTTATCCGAACCAGTCTTGCTGGGTATGGCACTCTAGGGGTTGAGGCCCACATCTTTATCAGTACTAGTCTTGCCGAGTATGGCACTCTGGGGGCAGGGCCCACATCCTTATCAGAATCAGTCCTGCTTGGTATGGCACTCCAGGGCCGAGGCCTATGTCATCATCAGTATCAGTTTTGAGGATGAGTCCCAGGGTCGAGGCCCGCAACAGTATCAGCAGTTTTGGGGATGCGTCCCAGGGTTGTACCCACTCCATCAGTATCAGCATTTTGGGGATGCGTCCCAGGGTTGAGGCCCATATTTTATCAGCAGTTTTGGGGATGCGTCCCAGTGTTGAGGCCCACTTCATCATATCAGCAGTTTTGGGGATGCGTCCCAGGGTTGAGGCCCATATTTTATCAGCATTTTGGGGATGCGTCCCAGGGTTGTAAACCCATATCATCAGTAGTTTTTGGGATGGGTCCCAGGGTCGAGGCCCATTTTGGCAGCGTTATCGGGATGCGTCCCAAGGCCGTGAGCCCCCGTTGTCGGTTGCAGTTATTGGGATGCGTCCCAGGGTCTTGGACCCACTGCATCATATTTTGAGGATGCGTCCCCGGGCTGAGGCCCATTTTGTCAGCGGTATTGGGATGCGTCCCAGGGTTGAGGCCCCCGTTGTCGGTTTCAGTTATTGGGATGCGTCCCAGGGTCGTGGACCCACTGCATCATATTTTGGGGATGCGTCCCCGGGCCGAGGCCCATTTTGTCAGCGGTATTAGGAGGCGTCCTAGGGTCGAGGCCCCCGTTGTCGGTTGCAGTTATTGGAATACGTTCCAGGGTCGTGGACCCACTGCATCATTTTTGGGGATGCGTCCCCGGGCCGAGGCCCATTTTGTCAGCGGTTTTGGGATGCGTCCCAAGGTTGAAGCCCCCGTTGTCGGTTGCAGTTATTGGGATGCGTCCCAGGATCGAGGTCCACTGCATCATCAGCTCGGCGGAGCAGCAGGCAATTCAGGTGGCAGCTGGCGAGCCAGGTAAGTGAAAATGCATTGCATAACTTTGATAGGATTGTTCAAAGTCACACACTGCACAAGTCCCATCAAAGTGGGGGCGACTGTAGGCATTGCATTTCTGCACGTGAAACCCGATGATGAGTCTCAGTTGGAGGCACTACCTTTTAAGTCGCGGAAGCCGTAAGAAACGGACGTCGGAAGGGAGGAGTCAAGAATTGACTCATATTCGGATTAAGTTCGCTGGTTTAGCTTCGGGTTACTTGTTGGTTTTCCGTTTTAAAAATTATTCCCGACCCAAAAACACTCACAAATCACCTAACCTCGGCCCAAAATCCCCGCAAGCCCCTTGGCCTTGAGCTAAAACCCCCGCAAGCCCACACAAACTAAACCCACCAACCAAAGGCCCACACGCCCACAACAAGGCCCACACGCCCATTCACCCTAATACACACCCAAATTAAATCGAATATTAAGTTAAAAATTAATTAGACAATGTAATTAAATAAAATAATAATTAAATCATTTACCAAATTAAATAAAACACAAAATATAATCATGCCTAATTTAAACAAATCAAATATGTTATATACCTAAATTAAAAAGATGATATACCTAATTAAAATCAATCATAACAAATAAAAAATATTGACTTCATAATCTAACAAATTAAATGCCTAATCCTAACCAATCAAATATATTGTATTCCTAATCTAAACCAAATTTGTCCCCCTTCAATCTTTGACTTTCCTGCTCAACACTAAATCAAATCCCTTCATTGTGAGACAAGGTGAAGCCCTAGCCCTTCTCTATATAAACCACACTTTTCCAAGGCATCCCCATCTTCTAGTTCACGCCCATCACAAGAAATAAAGAAAGCAAAGAATTTGCAACCGCTCTCCTCTCTTCCATCTCACTCACGGCAAAAAAATAATATAAACCCTAAATACTCATGCAGTAGCTACCCTCTCATCTCTCCATTACAAAAAACCCTAAGCATCTTCTCCTCTCAAAAACGCAAGCAACACTCTCCACTCACGCTCAGTATAGCCATCAAACTTACTCCTTCACGCCCAGCAACTCCACTCGACAATCGAACCAGCAGTAACCTCACGCAAGACCATAGCCCTCGCACCAAGAACCCATCAACCACTCACGCTAAAACACAGAAACATAGCACCTCACAGCACGCCACAAGCCTCTCGCCACATAGCACCTCACGGCCTCACGTAAGCCAATTCATGCCAATTGCCTTAAACATGCCCACTGACCTGCACGCATAAGAAACCTGTGAACCTTCAACACCCCTGCACCACAAAAATAAACTACCTAAACAGTCCCGAAAACAACACTTTTACCACCCAAACAGTCCCCAACTGCACCCTAAAAAACTGCCTGAAACCGCAGCCCCAAACCCTCCAAAAACCGCACAAACAGTAACCTAAATTACCTCAAAAAAGTGAGCAGAAAATACAACCAAAACAGCAGCAAAACGGAGGCCAAAGAGCAAGTAAAACAGCAAAACAGTAAACTAAGACGCTAAACTAGTGAACCGGAGAAGTTGAGGAGCTTTACCCGTCTGATCTCCGTGAAACGCAAGTCCGAAAGTCGACAAAAAAGGTTAGACCTGAGGGTATTTTCCACATTCGTTTTCTGTTTTATTTTTATTATTTATTGAGTATTGCTTGCATGATTGTTATGTTGAAATGCATGTTGTGGCCCTTGAGTAGATAAATATACATGGATTATGAGATATTGTATGTTGTGGCTTTGGAATAAAATGAAAGATGTGTCAACTCTCGCGGTATATCGGATGGAAACCCGGACATAAATTTCATAGCCGATTCCGAATGGACGGTAGTATGATCTGTACTCGGGATACAACTCCACGTACCGCTTGAGTAAACGACACTTTCTTTTATTTTATATTGCTTTGATTTATTTATTTTTCGTCATTTGAATTCCGCATGTTATTTGTATGCATGATATAATCAAGCGCATGAGCTTAGTAAGTCGGATTAAAGGTCCCCTATTTGGAGGGGTTAAAATCCTTTACCACGATGCTTTGCCGCGCCGGTTGATGTGTGTTCGGTTGGATATAAGATATGTTCAATCGGACATACTAAGTTTGATGTGATTGTCTTTATTTTTGTATGTATGATGTGATCGAGCGCATGGGCTAAGTAAGTCAGATTAAAGGTCCCATATTTGGAGGGGTTAAAATAATTTACCACGATGCTTTACCGCGCCGGTTGATGTGTGTTCGGTTGGATGTAAGATATGTTCAATCGGACATAATAAGTTTGATATGATTGTCTTTATTTTTGTATGTATGATACGATCGAGCGCATGGGCCTAGTAAGTCGGATTAAAGGTCCCCTATTTGGATGGGTTAAAATCCTTTACCACGATGCTTTGCCGCGCCGGTTGATGTGTGTTCGGTTGGATGTAAGATATGTTCAATCATACATACTAAGTTTGATATGATTGTCTTTATGTTTGTATGCATGATACGATCGAGCGCATGGGCTTAGTAAGTCGGATTAAAGGTCCCTTATTTGGAGGGGTTAAAATCCTTTACCATGATGCTTTGCCGCGCCGGTTGATATATGCTCGGTTGAATGTAAGATGTGTTCAATCGGGTATACGAAATTTCATATAGTTATCTTTATCTTTGTATGCATTGTAACGAAAGGCGCATGGGCTTATTGTGTTGGATTAAAAGGTTCTCCATTTGGGAAGCAAAGCCTGAAAGGCTACCTTTACCACGATATTTGCCGTGTCTTTCATCTATTGATTGCATCGTTTCTCCCTGTCTTGGCTCGACCTATTGTCATTGGTGTACCCATATTCCCAGCCCATCACACCTTGAAGCCCCTTAACAAACACGCACAAAGTCCCCTGCCTTTACACTAACCACTCCTTCAGCCACGCACCACACAAAAAACCATAAGCAACTCTCTTGCATCAACACGTAACCCTCACCCTGCACGTTCACAATCACAGCTTTACATACTGCCTCAACGCAGCGCATCAACAACCCCCTTAGCCACTCAGCCCTTACGCTAATGCCACACCCCCCACAAACACGTTCACAACCCTGCCTCAACTCAAGCCTAACGCGCAATTACCCCCTAAAAACTGCCACAACCCAACACTCATCATTGTCCAGTTCTACGCCCCTCACTGCCCAGTTTAGTCACCTATCCATTGCCTGAAACCGCGCCCTAAACGCCACCTATTAGTCTCAGCCTGCGCGTAAGGCCAGCTACACCATTCATGCATGTATCATGAAATCCCATATAGTTATTCTTATCTTTGTACGCATCATAATGAAAAGCATGTTTATTCCATTGGTTGCATCATTTACCTTAGTCTTGGCTTAAAGTATTACAATTCATATATCTATGTCATGATAACATTTGAGTATTATTTCTTGTGGTATATCGGATGGAAACCCAGACATAAATTCCATAGCCGATTCCGAATGGACGGTAGTGCGGTTTGTACTTGGGATACAATTCCACGTACCACTTGGAAAAGTGCTCACATGTGTGCTTGTGTGGTTAGTGTGTGTTTGTGCTCGTGAATACAATATGCCAATGAAGTCGTATGTTTGTTGCCACTTTGATGTACTTTCAAGCATGCAATCTCAGATGTGAAATATATGTAAATTTAGGTGTAAGTTTTATTTTTATATGTGTGAATTTAGAAGCATGATACTCTTGGAAATAAGTGTTACCTAAGCTTGATTAAATTATCACACAAATCCTTTCATTACAAGTGACATAAGTAAGGGACCATTTCAAACCCAACGGTTTGAGGTCTTCCCTTGCGAGGGGTGAGTGCGGCCTTAAATCTCATTTTCCCGGTTCACATCGGGTGACTCCATTATTCTCCGGTTTAGTCCCCCGTGGATACTCCGTACTCCCAACCGGGCCGCGAGCTCGGAACAGCATGCGTCACCCAGTTTCTGTGTCCCACAATGTTCGATGCATTTGTGGCCGTTGGATTGAACGAAAGCGTCAGTTATGCACCACGTGTCATTTTTTAAATGATCTTTCAGAATTGGATGGATGGTTGAGATTGGGCGTCTTTTGAATTGGCAATAGCGGTCGGATTGTTTTACTTTTTGGCGGGAGAACGAACGATGGTTGACAAGTGGCAGGCTCCCGTTAAACCCTAGAAGTGATCCGATGGGCATTTAAGAGGATGTTACGGTTGCGCATCTCGAGGGACGGTTTACAAAACGGCAATAAATGAATTTCGCGTCGGTAGAAAGAAAGACAGATCGAACACGTGAGTCAGACCGAGGATGAGATAAGTGTAGGCCGACGAATTTTCTCCTTCGAAGATCGGCCACCAGTTCATCAGCCGTACCACACTTTTATATAGTTCCCGGCACCAACTCGTACACTTGTTGGAACCGAGAACTAGGGGACAGATGTTTGTGGTATTTTCAGGTCCTATGATATTTAAGCAATACGGCAGGGGTAAAAATGGGAAACTTCCTTGTTGATCGAGATCATTAATACCGACCCGACCACATGAGTTGGGGACCGAGCACTTATGATCTGTAACCCGACCATATAAGATCGGATGACCGGGCATTATCAGATCAACAATAGCATTCTTAGTTCAAAAGACCATTGTGATCGACCTCATGAAGACCAAGAACATGGCGAGATATGCTCCAGAAGATAAGACATCCTATTTTTACGGATAAGAAAATAATTTATCCTACTCTCATTGGGAAAGGTTGATAAGTCAATGTCCTAATAGGATATGGGTGGTGAATGAGTCAATGTCCTAATAGGATATGGGAAGTGAATGTAGTTTCGACTAGGAATTCTTATGGGAAAAGGAATATGATTTCTTCACTATTATAAATAGAAGGGGAAAGTGTAAGTAAGGGGAATCAAGATCATTATCATCAGACTTGTAAACACAAGACAGGCCAGAAAAAGCATATTTCGGTAACAAAACATCGTTAGTTCTGTGCCCGTGGATGTAGGTTGGATTTGATCTGCCGAACCACGTTAAATCTCTTTGTTGATTGGTGTATTTGGTTTCTCATAAACAAAACAAATTCACAGTTGGAGGAGGATTGTCTCGGGAGTAAAAAACCTTTATTGCCCCTGAGACCGAAATTCGCCGTCAACAGAAATGTTAGAAAATAATATTTAGAAAATGTTAATTGGGAATATGTGATACACCCATGATAGTAACATTTTTGGAGGGGTTAGAGGAAGTCATTAGGTGGTTGCGAAACACATTCTTAAGTATCGTAAGAGAATGAGAAATTATATATTTGTGTATTCTAGTGAGGATATGTTCCTCATGGGATATACAGACTCTAATTTTCAAACGGATGTCGATTTTTGGAAATCAAAGTCCGAATTAGTGTTTACCCTAGGTGGTGGGCCATTGTGTGGAGGAGTATAAAATAATATTGTATTGCTGACTCTACCATGGAGGCTGAGTATGTAGCAGCTTGCGAAATAGCTAAGGAAGCAGTATGCCTCCGGAAATTCTTGGGAGATCTGGAAGTTGTTTCAGATATGAATAAACCACTCACACATTATTGCGATAATAGTGGTGTAGTGACGAATTTCAAAGAACCACGAAGCCACAAAATGGGAAAGCATATAGAGATGAAATATCATCTTATCATGGAGATAAGACAGAGAAGAGACGTATTTGTCATGAAGATTACATCCGTAGAGAACCTGACTGATCCGTTTACAAAGATCTTGTCGGCTAAAGTGTTGAAAGTCACCTATAAGGTCTATGATTATGTGACATGTCACATTTGCTCTAGTGCAAGTGGGAGATTGTTGGGATAATATTTTATTTAAAATAAAAGATACATTATTCATTTATCAATTATTTTTATTTAAATCACATGTTATAAATTGTCTAGTTTACCATTGATTACTTATGTGCCTTCAGGCTTAGTGTACGAGTGTCACACACAAGAGGATTTAAGTATGAAGTTAGTAATATAAAATAGTCCACATAGAGCAAACAAAACGAATACTTTGTTTGTGGCTTATCTATAGCTACAGTCTATTATATAAATGTATGACGACCTTGATTCGGGACCGTCTATGTGGTGACATGAGAATGGAGGCACCTTATATGATGTGATCATATTGTTGGGATATATGCCCTAAAGCCTCCTGTAATGTGTAAATAGAATTATTTGTTATAAAATAAAAGATGTATTATTCATTTTTCAGTAGTTTTGATTTATATCGCATATTATAAATTATCTTGTTTACCCATTGATTACTTATGTGCCTTTAGACTTAGTGTATGCGTGTTATACATAAAAGGATGTAAGTCTGAAGTTAGTAATCTAAAATAGTCCATAAAGAGAAAACAAAATGGGTACTTTATTTATGGTTTATCAATAGTTGCGGTCCATTTCTTATTATATGACGACTTTGATCCGAGTTCGTTCATGTGGTGACATGAGAATGGAGGCACCTTATATGATACAATCATATACGACTGTTCCAAGACAAATCAATTTCTTCTAATATTCGTTAAACAAAGAAATTCATATAAGTCTAATAGATGATCATATATGGGTTGATCTGAATCCTGAGTGTACTACGAACTCCTGTATGATAGGCTATGTCATTTGATTTACAAAGGTGAGGTTGGTGAATAAATATCGACCAATATCTACATACTTTGGAGATATGGTTTGGTGTGTAGATGATGACATTTTACATAGATATGGAGTTCACTCCTTCTTACGAGAAGTAGAAGAGTATCTTTCTTAAAGGTTGATTCAGTACCAGAATGATTTGAGCACTCCATTCTTTCTATTACGAATAGAAAGATAAATATTTATAATATTTATGAATAAATCATTCAATAGAGAATCAATGATACTTATATCACAAAATAATTAGAGGAGTATAACAGACATTATGGCCCGACTTGTAACGACCGGTAGTTTTTACTACTGCTTACAGTGGTACTGTTACGTAAGGAACGAAGGCACATGAAATAAATTATGACGAGACTCAAATATACTATGAAATGACTTTGGGGACAATCGGTAAATCCCTCAAAGTCCTGGGACGCGACTGTACGATATTCCCCTTTAGATGGCCTGTGGTATTTGGGGCGTAACTTTTTCATACAAACTTCCTTTTTTATGAATTTTATATCTTCGGAAAGCTGAGATCAAGACCTACAACTTCCATGTTGAACATTGTCCCAAATTCAGACCAGAAGATGGTAAAAAACGCAAGTCAAAATCCTGATGAACAGTGATTTCGGGGTCAAAATGAAGAATCTCAAATCTTCTATATTTTTCTACACATTTCTCCATATTTCCAAATATCAAATGACCCCACTATATAAAGGGTTCACTATTCACTAATTCACAAAAATAAAAAAAAAATGAAAAGCAAAGAAGAAGAAGCCGAGAGAAAGGAAAGAAATAAGAAGAAAAAGAAGAAGAAGAAGAAGAAGAATAAGAGGAAGAAGAAAAAGAAGGAAAGAAGAAAAGAAAGAAGGAAAGAAGGAAGAGGAAGCAAAGTTGATCATGGCAACCATTGGAGGCTTTGGAAGAGTTGGAATCAAAAGAAAGAAGGTAAGGAGACTTGACCCATTTTTCTTATTTTGAAGTTTTTAAGTTTGGTAATGATAGTAGGTTAATTTGGCTTGGATGTGATGATGGATGAATGATTTTTATGCCAAGAATGGGTGATTGAGGAAAACCCCCAACTTGTTCAATTTAGGGTGAAAATTTAAAGATGTTAATGGATTGAAAATTGTTGATTGTGATAGTGTTGTGAATGTTCATTGAAATTTAATAGCATGGTTTGTGTATTGGAATTGATATGGTAATGTTAAGGAGGCATTTGGGATGAGAAACATATGTAAAACCAACGCAGAACCAGGAAAATCAGGTTCGCATCGCGACACATAGAGGGACATGTGTCGCGACGCATGCTGGAAATTGAGATTCATTTCTGGGTTGTGCGCGTCGTGACGCACAACACCTTGCGTCGCGACGCGAGGTCAGAATATTTGCCAAATCAGTTTTAATTCAATCCAGCTCGATCCTAGCGTGTTAGAGACCACCCTTAGGGTCTCGTATCAGTTTGAAAATATATCTTATATCAGATTACAATCATCATAAGCCTCGTGTATATAATATATAGATGTATCTTTAAGTATTATGAAGTATCGATGATTATTTTAATACGTTGATGCTAATCAAGTTACCAATAATAGGTTATCCATAGGAACCGCAATCTCCTTCGACAAGGGACCCAGTGCCAGCCAGATTTCAAAACATTGAGTGGACACTCTTCTTTTAAACTGATTTTTATTTTATTTCAGACTTATATTTTACGCTTTATGGCGTTAGAAGATTTTCTTTATTTTTATTTTCATATAAAGTTGTGTTTGAGAAAGTGAATATTTTTCAGAAAACATTTTACAGTTTTGAGACTCAAAGTATGATTTTTATGTTTTTCGGGGCATGTTGGAAAAACTCACCCCAGTATGTAACTTGAGATAATATGGAATTGACGGACATAGGACATGTGCACATGTAAATGACTGAGGGGACGGCGATACGTAACGCCCTCAAACCAATATTATACTAAATCCAGCAGCATAATAATAATCCCACACAACATCCAATACAACACATCTCATCGCATTTCATCCATCAACTCATCTCAAAGTCACATTATACTCAAATACTTCGATTCATAGTACAAGCATACAATTTATACCCAGAATTTGTATTCACAATTTATGTTCTCATGCTATCACTTACTAAATCAATTTTCCAAACATATATGTATAAATATATAAACTCATATATCAGACATCAACCATCAAACATTTATGTTAAGGGAATCATCGTACTTTTTAGTTACCTTAATCCACGCAGAAGTCTCTATATCTATATGCCCTCGCTAAAATCTGGAAAAATTATAAAATTATAATCGGGTCCCTATATTTTACTAAAATTATGATTTTACCCCTAAACTTTCCAAATTTACAATCTAACCCCAATACTCTCCAATAGTATCAATTTAGTCCCAAAACTTTCAGTTATCACCTTTTACTCACTAAAAATCAGAATTCATATATTTTGGTCCCTAAACATGTCAATTTACGAATAAATCCAAAACTCTCAAAAAATTATAATTACACCCCTAAAATTGTAAAAAAAAATCGTACCGAGCTCCAACGACTTCAAAATTTCAGAACGAGGTGATCAATAGATAGTACACGTCACCATGATCACAACGACAGTGATGGTAATGGCGGATGCTCGGTGGTCAGCGACGAATGATCGAACGACGTTAACTCATTTTTGGGTCGTTTCATTACAACCGAAGGTCCGAATTGGGAAAACGAGGTGTCTAACCCGCGCATCTCGACGAGGGGATGATTCTGGTTTGGGAGGTGTACTACACACACGACGGCGCGTGGGGTGGTGACGCGACGATGTGTGAGGGCGCATGCGGAGGAGTCTGGTTGTTGGAACGGTGGCGTTGGCTTCGTCTCATCGAGAGGATTCTCCTAGAGTAGTCACTCCCCATAAAAGGTGACTGGAAGATGACGAACGAGCCATTTCTCTCTCCTATCCACACTTTCTCTCTCTTCTGCATTTTCTCTCTCTACTGGTTCAAATCTCTCTCTCTCTGATTGCTCACTGATTTCTGGAAATTATCTTTAATAAACTACTTACTCTCAATTGCTTCACACCAAGCACACACACTAAAAGAATAGTTAGGGTTATATGTTATTTTAAATAGGGAGGTGGTTGAGTTTTATTAGGATGCGTGAGTGTGTGGTTGCTGGATTTAGGGAAAAATAGAGAGAAGTTGGGGGGGGGGGTGATGGAGTGTGAGAGAGGTAAGATAAACAATAATTGAATTTTTAAATAAAAGGTAAGAGACTTGGTCTCACATTAGTAATCTAAAATAGTCCATAAAAAGCAAACAAAACGGGTACTTTATTTGTGGTTTATTTATAAATGCGGTTCATTCCATATGTATGACCACTTTGATCTGGGTTCGTTCATGTGGTGACATGAGAATGAGGGCACCTTATTACTGGGGTATTCGCAGCGGAAGGGCGAGGTGGAAAGCGAAAATGGTTTTTTAAACATTTTAAAATTTCTTCGAGCGAATTAATTAATATCAAATATTTTTAATTCTCTCAAATAAGTTTCAATATATTATTTATTAATATTTAATAATATAATATATTTTGAAACACGACGAATTATTTTGCAAAAATATTTTTCGACAAATACTATGCGTAACTGACAAACGGTCAAACCGGTTGACCAACCGTTGTGCCAGGACAACCCGGTCACTTGGGCCCCGAACAATGTCCAGTTTTCTGGTTTCATAGCCGCAACTCAACAAGCCCGTTTCGACGCGAATTTCACCGTTTTCTCGCATTTTCGCCCCTAAATAATTTCCGAAATTAATCCACCACCCAATACACATCCAAAATCATCCAAATAATATATTTTTTCCATGAAAAATATTCATTTTTACGGGACCAAATCAGATCTGATCTAGTTTTATTATTTGTTCATTTTCATGCCTAAATTCAATTTATTCACAAATTAATCCAATTAATTTCACACCAAATTTAATCACCACAACATAAAGCCTCAAGAACAATTCTAGGAAAAATTAGAGTGGTAACATCACTCTAGAATGACAAATTTTAATTTTGAGATTAATTCACTAATTACTCTAATTTACACATGCTTAACAAAGAAACCATTAAGGTAAATCAAGCAACCAACACCCAATTTTGATTCAAAGAAATATCCTAGATATATATTCCATTAAAACATACAATATACATATCCAATACATATTTCACATGCTTGGAAAATCAAAACAAAGAAATAGAAATTTGGAATTTACTATTACCTAATATAATTTCCAATTTCTCAATTTCTTCTACCTTTGGTGTAGGAAACCTTGATTTAAATCCCCTTTTCTTTATTTTTCTCAACACATGAGAAGTGGTTAAAGCCCTAAACAAAATGAAACAATTTCATTTATATATATTTCTCCATAATTTTAAAAATTAAGGAATTTTTTTAACAAAAATAACAATTATTTTTGGTTAAGAATTTGACACCTCATGATCTTATCCAAAATGTAATTATTATTTTAATTTTTGTTAATTAAATCCATGTGTCCAAATTACATGGAATAGCAAATCAAGATTTGCCAAGTTAATAAGAATATTCCAATAATATTCTTATCTAAATAAATAAATAAATTAACTATTTAATTAATTATTTATCTAATTAACAAAAAGACAAAATAATATTAGGGAATAATATTCCAAGATTATTCTTCCATTTTATCATTATTAATAATTAATTAAAATTAATTAATTAATAATAATAATAAAACAAGTGTCAAAATTTAATGGTTAATAAAGTGTATCTAATCTAAATTATATATCGTATACAAATACACATTAATCTAAATTATATATCGTATACAAATACACATTATTTAATACGTATGTGTAAATTATGAATAATTCGACTTATCCATAATTTATTGCCCAAATGCTCAACGAGTACACTTTATATTGTGGGGCTCTCTAGGTTCAAGTTTATCTGTCACGGAAACCATTTCCATGTCCGTAATTTATCCACTCATAAATTTTGACGACCAGAGATAATCGAGCTGAACCATCCAAGTCGAAGTCATTGCATATATATTACTTTTGTCATAAGTTATCCGAAATTTTCTAGAGATATATATTAAACATCAAATCTTCGCTATGAACAATTCATGTGTCGCGACATAATTATGATTTTTCAATAAATATTCGAAACTGGTTTCCGAATCATAACTCGGCCAAAGATTTCAAAGAATCACAAATTGGATACCTAAATCCCGTACACGGGACTGACAGATCCTCTTTGGATACATCACATGATATTGTGAGTATCAGTCCATACCCGACGAACAGGCGGAGGTCTGATCTTAAAAGATCGTTGACGTGACTGTCATCAAAGTATATATGATATCTCACATATCCACAGTGGTATCACAAGTCAAAGGAGATAATATGCTATTCGACTCGAAAAGATTCATATTGATGTTGGTGTACCATCTATCAAGAATCTTCGAATGAGTCGTTCAATATTTAACCAATGAATACCTACGAGTCTATATGAGTCTCCCAAGGCTCATGGTTTACTGAGATAAACCATTAGAACAATTCTAATATACGACACGTATCGGTCTCACGAGTTTACTAACTAACCAAGTATGTAAATCTAGACTAGGAACAATTTAAGAATGAATTATATTGTGACATTTCTCAGTAATAATTGTGACGCTTTTTGCAATTATGTCACAACCATTTATTCTAAGGTCATTTACGCCTTTAATATTTAATAGAATATATTGATGAAAAATACTTAATTTTATTCATAATAAAATAAAATTTACATCGTATTTACAATAAATATAATAAAAGTTGGTGCGCTGAGCACCAACTCCAACACTTGTATGATGCGATCATATAGGACTGGACCAAGACAGAAATGAATTTCTTTTATTATCCATTAAATAATGAAGTTCATATCAATCTAATAGATGATCATATATGGGTTGGTCTGAATCCTGACAGTACTACGAACTCCTGCATGGCAGGCTATGTCCTTTGATTTACAAAGGTGAGGTTGGTGAAGAAATCACGACCAATAGTTACGTACTTTGGGGACATGGTTTGGTGTTTAGCCGAGACATTTTACATAGATATGAAGTTCACTCTTTTTCTTGCGAGAAGTAGATGAGTATCTTCCTTTAGGGTTGATTTGGTACTTGAACGATTAGAGCGCTCAAGTATTTCTATTACGAATAGAAAGATAATATTCATAATAGTTATGAATAAATCGTTCATTAGAGAATCAATGGTACTTTTGGCACAAAATAATTAGAAGGGTAAACGGACATTATGACCCGACTCTAATTATGAGATACTTATGGATGGTCGATCTATATATGGTGGATTATATCGGTGGATGCCGATGAGTTTCGGTATAAAATGTATCTGTAGTAACGAGAGTGCGACTTTAGGTATTTAGTGTATTGACCTAAAGTTAATAATTCAGAATATTTGATTAAAGAGTTTAAATTAATATTCTGGGATTATTGTAGCTCGGAGCTGCTGGTCCATTTGATCCCCGTGCTACCTCGATATACTATAGCAAATCATATCATAATGGGATAGTCCAATTATGAACTCACATGCATAATAATAGATTATGTTAAAATTATTAATGTGATTAATAATTTAAGTCAAACTTGAAAACTATATTAAATAAGTTTAATATAAAATTTTCATTATTTAATGATTATGAGATAATCATATACATTTATATTTATATTTTGTAAATATTACATGATATGATAATTTAATTTAATTATTTTGAATTAAAATGTGTATTAATATTTGAAATCAATACACATTATTTCAAAATGAGTCATAAAATGTGTATTAATGTGGAGGTTTAATGTCTTCATTATAAAGACTTTAATGCCTTCATTATGAAGACTTTTACCCATGATTTTTTTTGTTATAAAATTTTGAAAGTTTGGAAATAATGCCCAAGGGTTTAGGAATATAATGGTAATTTCAATTATAATTATGTTATTTAAACTCTAGCATATAAAAGCAAAAGTTGGTTTTGCTTTGTGTTCTAATCTCATTGTTGAAAAAAAATACCTAGCCACATTGTTCATATTTTTTCTTTCAAGTGTTGAAAAAAGAAACAAAATGCTGTGACATTTTTCTCTAAAGAATTAAAGATTAAAAGATTGTGAGTGAAGTCCACACAATTTGTTGGTAACGAGAATAACACGGAAGGACGAGTGGTGTTGACGAAAATATCTTCTCATTCTTATTCGAGGCTGATTCAGGGTTATTTTTGGGCTATTTCGGAGGTGAAAAAATACTCATAACTATTGTAGATGATTTAATATTGTGAGCAAAATTTTGTGTGTACTGTAGCAGTGAATAGTAATAGCGAGTATTGTTGCAATGAACAATAATCGCACGCACTGTAGCAGTGAATAGTGACCTCGAGCACTGTAGCGTGACAGTAAAGTTTTTATTGTTTATAAGAAATTTACACAAAACAGTTGCTAAAAGGGCTAGATAGATTCTGCAATAAGGAGGGAAGAGCGGAAATTTTTTCAAGGTCATCCCGATGCCTAACACGCTTCCGCTGTGTGTGGAAATCATTTCCTACATATATAGGATTGAACCCAGATAGACATTATTTCTTATAATATCTGTTAAATAAGGAAATTCATTTCAATCTACTAGATGGTCATATATGGATTGATCTGAATCTTGAGTGTACTACGAACTCCTTGCATGACATATCTGTCCTTTGATTTAAAAGGTGAGGTTGGTGTAGAAATCCCGACTAATAACTATGTACTTTGGGAACATGGATTGGTGTGTAGCTGGAGACATTTTACATAGATATGGAGTTCCCTCCCTCTTCTTGCGAGGAGTAGAAGAGTATTTTCTTTAA
>SKCR01048841.1:0-49918 GCA_019454045.1 Zanthoxylum bungeanum | reverse complement strand
TATACCCAAGAGGGGGGGTGAATTGGGTTATCGCTACAAATGCGGAATTATAAAATCTTTACCGATTTTAAGCTCTTATTACCAAATAGGCTCTTAGGTTAATTTTCTCTATTGTAAATAACAACCTATATGCAAGTTTTCTAATCAATAATATAAATGTAAATAAACTTGCAAATAAGTAAAAGTTTAAGGGAAAGAGAAATACGACACCGAGATTTATAGTGGTTTGGTCAAATGTGCCTACGTCCACTCCCTCAAGCCTCGCTTGAAGATTTCCACTAGAATCGAGTTTTTCGTGGTTCATTCGTAACCAAGAATTTTCCGCAAAGGCGCACTCCGAACCTTTTACAACTTTGATTTTTGTTCGTAGGCTCACTCACAAACCTTTACAATTTACCCAAACAATGGGATTTCACAAACACCAAGTGTTTTGATAAAGAAGAATTAAAACACACTTGGGCACTCACAAATAATAAGAAGATTGTGTGAGTTGCAAACCCAAGTGATCTAAGCTCACTAAATGTAATGAAGATATGTGTGAGCTTGTATGAGTGTTTAAGTGTATGAAGGTTTAAGACACTCTTATTTTTGCCCTAGAGAATGTATGAAGGTTGTGTATTAAGTCTCTTAACCAAGGCAAATGAGTTGGGGTCCTATTTATAATAAAATGCAAAGCATTCCCCAACTTACAGCAAGACCGGTATGGAGACCGGCATGCCGGTCTAGGATTCCAACGGATACTAACGGCTATATTACCGTTGGGCAAGTGTCCATTAGACCGGTATGGAAACCGGTATGGAGACCGGTATGAGTCTCCCTGGTTCCAGTAAGTGTTCAATATGAAGAGCTTGACCGGTATGGAAACCGGTATGGAGACCAGTTCCGATCTCCCTGGTTTCAGTAACTGCACCATAAAGGCTAGACCGGTATGGAAACCGGTATGAGGACTGGTTTGGAGCTCCCTGGTTTCAGTAGCAGTGCATGTTCTGATGACTAGTCAAGACTGATGACACTTGGTATTTTAGCCATAACTTTCTCTAGAAAATTCCAAATCATGATCCGTAAATTTCTACATAAACTAGACACATAGATCTAACATCTTTAAAAATTCAGCTCCAAAAACATTAATATGAATTTTATGGAATTTTTCTAATGTGACATGTATGCAGAAAACGCACATCTGAACATGTTGTAGTAAAATGGCTCTAGAAAAAGTTCTATACATCGGAATTGTGTTCCGTTTGAACCGTAGCAAACTAGAGACACATATATATCTAATGGTATATCATTTGAAGTTTAATTCAACCATTTGATAGTTTTTAGAAGACCATTTACCGATGCACTTGTGCATGAAGTTCATTTTGGTGCAAATAAAATGCAAGTGATGCAAAATGTATGATTCCTAAGAGCTTTGAAACATTTGAATAAACTCACTTATAATTAGATTAAGCTCTTAATCATTATTTTCGATTTGCCACTAGTCTTCACATTCTTGCTCTTCACCCCATATGCTTCGACACTTTTTGTATTGCTTCGTGTTCATACGTCGAAGACTTCTTTCATGTTGACGTCATCAAAATCCATTTATGCGACCAAGTCGCCAACAACAATATGTTATTATTGTGACTTATCTAACGTCGATAATATATCTGGGGCACTACTACAGTAGAAGATTAATTCATAAAACCACACTACGAGTCACATGCAATTGCGTTTCTCAATCACGCATATAAAAATTATGACTATTCATATATGAAAACTGATAAAAACACATGATTAATTAAAAATCAAACGCTTATAGAAAATAATAATATATCAATTATATTGAATATTAAAAACTATTTGGGAATCAAAATATAAATATAGGAATTGAAATACAAAAGTTCATTCCTAATATAAACGTAACTACAGGGATCGGAGAAGCATCGTTCCTTATTGGCACTGTTTCCATCTTAAATTCAGCTCTGATGATATGCCCGACCAACCTAATTCAATTATGTTTCCTCCGCATGCCATTAAATTGGCTTATATTTGGCTTTTATTTTCTAAATTTGCATATTAAGGTATCAATTCTTGCTTTCTAAATTTGATCAGCCATTAATTCCCTTTCAAATTCCCACAATAACAAAGTAAAAATAAATAAATAAATTAGCTTTAGTATGGACGCTTTTCAAATTAATATTTAAATAAAAATTATACTAAAAATATATAATATGAAACTAAATATTACATATTAATCTCGAATAAGTAATTTTCAAAATACATTTTCATGTACTTAACAGCATAGAATAAAATCTTTTGTTATAATTGATAAAAAAAAAAAAAAAAGGAGATTATATTCAGTGTACAATACTTCCAATAATTAAGAGTTCAAGGATTCGTATCAATAATCAAATGGAAAATAAGTTAATACTAAATCAACACCGCACTAGATAAGACCTTCTTGTGATGGTTGACGGTGAGGAAAAAAATCCAAAGGTTACAGGTGCCTCCTCCCAGTTCATAAGATGTGTTAGCGACATAGTCACATAATGGATTTTGATGATGCAACGAGAGTGAAGACTTCGACGTGCTTTAACAGACATTACAAAAAGATGATAATAAATTCGAAATATTGATGAAGAGTTAAAATAGGTTATATGATGATCAAGAGAGCAAAGATGATAAAGAAGCAAAAAGATAATGAAAAAGTCAAAGAATGAGCCAAGCAAGATGAAGATCAAAATAATAATTAAGAGCTAAAACTAATTGTAAGTGAGTTTATTCAAATGTTTCAAAGTTCTTAGGAATCATACATTTTGCATCACTTGCATTTAAAATGGTTTAGAATGTTAAAAGAATCATTTGTATTTTATTTGCACCAAAATGAACTTCATGTACAAGTGCATCAGTAAATGATCTTCCAAAACCTAACAAACGGTTGAATTAAACATCAAATGATATACCGGTAGATGGATATGTGTCTCTAGTTTGCTACGGTTCAAACGAAACACAATTCTGATAAATAGAACCTTTTCTAGAGCCATTTTACTACAACATGTTCAGATGTGCGTTTTCTGCATACATGTCACATTAGAAAAATTCCAAAAAATTCATCTTAATATTTTTGAAGCTGAAATTTTTATAGTAGATAGATCTATGTGTCTAGTTTACGTAGAAATTTACGGATCTTGATTTTTTTTCTAGAGTAAGTTATAGCCAAAATATCGAGTGCTGTCAGTCTTGACTGGTCATCAGAAACAGGCATACCGGTCTCAAAACCGGCATACCGATTCCAGAGGTGCCAACGGTCATTTTTTGAGCCGTTAGATCGGCATACCGGTCCCATACCGGTCCCAGAACTTTAAAACGGCTAATTTTGTGTAAAATCTATAAATTCATCATTTTCCTCACTTCTAACCAATCTCTTGCACATATATTCATCTTATAATCATGTCAAAACATTCTTGAGAGTTTATAACCATCTTCAAATCATTTTACACTCTCTACATTTGAAAAAACTCATATTTCATCTTCATATTCATATTAATGAGTTTTGATCATTTGGGTAACCAACTCACACAATCTTCTTTTTCATTGTGAGTGCCCAAGTGTGTTTTACAATTTCTTTATAAAAAACACTTGCGGTTTGTGAAATCCCATTAGTTGGGTAGTTGTAAAGGTTTGTGAGTGAGTCTACAAACAAAACTCAAATTGTAAAAGGTTTGGAGTGCACCTTTGCGGAAAACTCTTGGTTGCGAGTGAACCACGGAAACTCGATTCTAGTGGAAATCTTCAAGCGAGGCTTGGGGGAGTGGAGGACGTAGGCATGTTTGGCCGAACCACTATAAATCTTGGTGTCATATTCTCTTTCCCTATACTTTTGTTTATAGCAAGTTTATTTATGCTTATATATATTGAATAGAAAACTTGCATATAGGCTATTAATTGGAATTGAGAAAATTGCCTTAAGTCCCTATTTGGTAATAAGAGCTAAAAATCGGTAAAGATTTATTAATTCCGTATTTATAGCGATAGCCCAATTCACCCCCCTCTTGGGTGTCGCTATTGCTTGTAGGTAATTTCAAAATGAACATATTGGGTGGTGTACATTCATCTAGGTACCACTTCCGAAACTGATACATCATAAGATGAACATATTTCCAACTGTGTTGTAGATTTATTCTGTTCATCTTCTTTGATTTCATCAGCTTGTCTTGAAAAAGCAGGCTTCTTGGGAGTATTTATATTTGTGGTTCCATTCTTGAGCATTGAGGAAACTTCAAAACATTGAAGGTCGATCATTTGGATTCTCCTGGACACACAGCAAAGCTATTTGCAGGCATCTCATTAATTTACAAGAGGAATCTTTATCCTCTAATATTGAATCCACAAACTCCATGCCATTGCCTTCTTTCCATAGCTCGTATCCCTGAAAATATAAATACAATATTATATGACGATGTAATATATTTTGCACTAATTAAGTGCATAAAAAGGTTTATTAGTTGAAGAAACTTACATACTCTTGAAGGCCTAAATTTTCATTGACGCCGCATCGTGTAGAAAGCATTTTCCCACTTATGATTTGTAAAAGTAAAATTCCAAAACTATATACATCTGATTTGGTAGAGTACACTCCTCTGCGAGCGTATTCAGGAGGAATGTAGCCTCTACATTTGATAATCATCAAACACTAAGTAAGTATACATATACACACATGTATACACATACGTAAAGTAGGGATAAATGTACATTTTGTTGCAAACTATTGTGCATAAAATCATAAAAGACAAAAATATTTTATCTTCGGTACACTGTGTTAATGCACTTTTATGTACATTCATAATTTTTATATGTATAAAGAGAAAACAAACAAAAACTCGATTAAAGAATATCATGTAGGAGAGATATACTTACATTGTCCCAACAATTTGTTCTGTGTTTGCTTCAAGTCTTTCTTTTATAAAAATTCTAGCCATACCAAAATCTGATATTTTAGGTTTCATATCTTCATTTAATAGAACATTACTAGCTTTCAAGTCTCGATGAATAATAGTCCATCTTGAGTATTCTTGAAGATATAAAAGTCCCTGAGTAATTCCTTCAATGATAATAACACGTTTTTTCCAATCCAAAATAAGCCTTCTGATGGGATCTGCACCAAATATAATTAAGGACAATCTATTCGTGATATGTAATTGAATTATGAATAATAATTATTCAATTTAAGTAGCTTAAAACACAGAAAATTAACCGAAAAGATAGCAGTCCAAGCTTTTGTTTGGCATGTACTCGTAGATCAACATAGGCTCTTCTCTCTCAATGCAAAAACCCAAAACTCGCACAAGATTTACATGTTGGAGTTTTGCAGTAAGCATAACTTCATTCTTGAATTCCTCAAATCCTTGTGTGGATGTTTTTGAAAGTTTCTTCACTGCTATTACCTGTCCGTCAGGTAATACACCCTTCAAAAAAGAAAAACTCTGGAAGTTTCGTATATAGCTTTCACTAATGAATTAATAGGATGAGAAATATTATCCTAACAATATGTTACCTTGTAAACAGGACCATATCCACCTTCCCCAAGCTTATTTCTAGCTGAAAATTCTTCCGTGGCTACCTCTATGTCAGCAAAACTATATACTTTTAGATTAGGAACATTTCTGTTGAAGTCTCCAGCATCTGCTACATTTTTTGCTCTCTTGTTTGATGTTTCGGTGGAGTCCTCTGTCCCTAACATCAACAAAGATTAATTATTAGTACACGAATGCTGAAGATATAATATATATATATATATGCAATGAGTTCCCTGAAATACTTACTCTTTAACTTGAGTTTTTTCATCCTGTTGTGATATATACAAAAGCATAGAAGGAGAATCGCAGCTGCCGCTTCAATCGAAAGGGTGAGTACCAACAGACGCCAATTACTATGTCCATCTTTATTATTTTTCACTTGAGTTGTAGGAGCAATCCTGTCTTTTTGTGCTGAAAATAATTCACCCAGTTAATGACATGAACATTTCCAACGAATTGACCCAATTAATCCACCAGAAATGCGTTACCTGCAGCTCGAGAAAGCACCCAATTATTATCATAGGGAATTGCCCACACAGAGTAACCAAGTAGCCTTTTCTCCTTGGTATAAGAAATCTTAACTCTGATAGCCTCGACATCGTCAAAACCAAGCCAGATGTTGCCAATTGAGATGTAATTCACCACGTAAGTTGAGTTGTACATAACTTTATTACTAGCTCCATATTGTTCTATGTAATTCTTGATCTCAATATATCTAAAACGTCCATTTCCACGAATGGCTGGTCCTGTTGCTGGTGCACCAATACCATTTTCCTTGGGGTTCACAAGTGTCCATGCATAGCCATAAAAAGGCAAACACAAAACCAACTTATCCGCCGATAGCCCTCCCTCAATCCATGCTGCAGTGAAGTTTGTTGACAGAGGCGTGTAGTACTCAGAAGTACCAACATGAACCCAATTCAAGTTTCGTTGTATTGAGTTTACAGGGTATAAATTCTCTGGTGAGTACTTAACTATTGCAGTCAAGATCAGTTGGGATTTCTGGGAGTGGCGATCACTAGAGTTTTTTGCCTCTGATTCTGTAGCAGCTCGCCACTCTTCAAAGAGAGTACTCATATTGGATATATCGGTGGTTGTTTTTGGATCTGTCCCACGAAAATCTAGGCCCTGAAAGCCATAAAGCCTAGCTAATCTTATTGAGGAGTCGATGAAAGATTTTCTGTTAGAAGAGTTTCCCACCATTGAAGAAAGAGTTGAATAGCTTGTGTTGTTTCCTCCAATGGAGAGAAGTGTGGTGATCGAAGGGTTCTTTTGTTTCACCATTTCTGTAAATTTGGGAATTGGTACTCATCAGATGGTGATAAAGATAGCTGGTAAGAGGTGTGTGAGTTCCATTTTTATTGGCATGCGTCCGTGACAAAACAAGTTCAATTGAGTTGTAATTTATCATGAAGATCCTTGTGCAATTGGACTGGTTTTTGGCTGCTGTGCATCAGACATGCGTTCGTGGTGTGTTCGTTGCAGTGTTCGAACGAGTGGCGTTGGTGCTGCGTTCGTAATTGGGTTCGAACGGGAATTCCAGAGAGCAAATGTTCGAGTCACGTTCTTATTGGGTTCGAACGGGAATTCCAGAGAGTTCACGTTCGTTGTGCGTTCGAGTGGCGTTCGAACGAGTCTTCACCAGAAAGGGCGCGTTCGAGTTGCGTTCGAGTAACCGTTCGAACGCGACTGCGATCTGAACGCGATTTTGGCCGCGAAACCCTAGCTTTCTCTCTACCATAAATATAACACTTAGCCGCCATTCCCCATCAGTTGAGAGAGCTGAAACACTTTTCCCTTGAGCCAAATCTCTAAAAGCTTTCAACTCTCATTGATTCCACCTTGAAGACTCTTTTCATCTTCCTGTCTTCTTTGTTAAAGGTGTGAATCCTCTTGTTAAATCTTCAACACAACTTAACCAAATCCCTAATCCTTTAGAGTTCTTTAGGAGGAGTTTTGGTAGTCGGAGTTCCGGCGTCATTGGTGATATAATCTGCTCAGAGACTTCAGAGGTTTTGAAGAAAACCGTGGGTCGCGGGCTTGAGGAGTTCCTTGAGTTCTTGCAGTATTGAGGTACTTGAGTCGGTGGAGTTGCCACCATAGGTCTTGACCATGCTGTAAGTTTTTCTCGATATAGTGGATTCGGGTGGTAGCCTATACCCGGAGTGGTTTTTTACTCGGAAGAGTTTTCCACTTCGTCACCAAAATCATTGTGTTGAATTTTGTTTGTGTGGTTGATTTATTTTGCTGCTTTAATTCCTGCTATTGTTTTAATATTTTGCAGCATAATTTTATTAAATTGTTATTGTGGTTGCTTGTTAATTTATCCATAGTAACAGTAACAGGACTTGTCCTGCTTATTGTTTATAATTCCGCATAGGGTCAGAACCTAGGATAACCCCGAATTTTCAATTGGTATCAGAGCCTGAACTCGATCCTTGACCCATTAGCTATGGAGCGTAGTCAACCCTTAAATTGTCCGCCATTTTTTGATGGCACGGAATATTTACATTGGAAGGTTCGCATGAAAGCGTTCCTTAAGTCCTTAGATGAGAGGGTCTGGATGACTGTTGAACACGGGTGGAAACCTCCCGTTGTTATTGTTGATGGGGTCTCTTCCCCTAAAGATAAATTGACCTGGACCAAGGACGAATTTGATGCTAGCAATAGGAACAGCAAGGCTGTTAATGCCATACATGGTGCGCTGTGTGTTCTGCTGAGTTTAGGAGAATCTCAATGTGTGAGATAGCTAAGGATGCTTGGGACATCCTACAGACTGTGCATGAGGGCACATTGTCTGTTAAAAATAATAGACTCCAGGATTTAGCTACTAGGTTTGAGGTCGCCAGAATGAAGAAGATGAGACATTTGATGAGTTTTATGCTGAGATTAACGATATTGTTAACTCTAGTTTTAACCTAGGTGAGACTATTCCTACCAGTAGGATAGTTAGGAAAATCCTGAGATCCCTACCTGATAAGTTCCTACCCAAGATCACCGCCATCGAGGAAAGTAATGACCTTGATCAGCTTAATTTAGAAAAACTCGTAGGAAAACTGTGTAGGTTTATGAGAAAAAAAACTTCCTGGTTATCGAGAGCCAAAAACGCTTGCGATGAAAATCGCTAAGGAAGTTGTGCATAATTCGTCTAGTGATGATGATACCATCACGGATCGTGATTGGCCTTGTTTGCAAAGAAGTTTAAGAAATTTCTTAAACTTAAGAAGAGTGGCCATAGCAGTAACAGAGATAGGGAGGTTATGCCTAGAGAAAATAGGCATAGCAGGAGTGAGTCTGGAGAGGATAGGGATAGTAGATCCCGTGGTGCCTAATGCTATGAATGTGAAGGATATGGGCACGTTAGATCTGAGTGTCCCACATACCTTAGGGGTAAAGAAAAGAAAGCCATGGTAGCATCACTTAGTGATTCTGAAGGTGATGACTCTCCTAAGGCAATTATATTGCTTTTACTGCTAGTGTGACTGATGAGAGAGAGATTATTGTGAATGATGCTGATTCTGAAGTCTCTCTTGATGAGTCTGTAGATGAGGAAAGTCTTCAGGTAGCTTATGTTGAATTGTTTAATGAGAGTTTAGCTATTAAGAAGACTAATATAGAGGTCAATAAAAGGCTGTGAAAGCTGTAAAGCTAGAAAAGAAGAAGCTCAAGCCAAATTTAAGCAAAGCCTTTTGATGGTTGATGACCTAGAGGCGAGGAACAGTGGCCTAGTTAATAGAGTCCAAATTTTAGAGACCGAACTTGAAAATGCTAGAACCCAATTGTCCGCATTTTCTAGTGGAAATAAAAAGGTGGATCGTATGTTAGGTATTCTTTCTGAGCCTAACTGTAATAAGGCTTCTTCTTCTTAAGCTGTGCCTGTAGCAGCTAAACGTGACTTAGGAAAGAAACTTGTTGAGTGTAGTCATGTTATTCCTCCATTTATTCTTCGTCCTGTTTCCCAACCTCAATCTAGAGGTGTTGGGGGGGTAAACCTCGCTCTCATCCGAGGTTTGTGCCTGTGTGCCACCACTGTGGCAAGGCTGGACATATTAGGCCTAAGTGCTTTGCTTCACAAGCAAAAGAAGAGGCCTAAGAAGGTGTCACCTAGATTTGACTCTTCAAATCTAGCTTCTCGAGTTCTGCACTAACTAAACAGACAAAATTTCTTAGTGAGAAACTTAATTTATTGACTAGGAATTCTCAAGTGGATGAGGGTCCTAGAAAGGTTTGGGTGAGGAAGCAAGTCGACTTCCCATCTACTTCTGCATGTCCTGATGGACATGATGAGAGTGCACTTCGGTGTAACTCTGCTTGAAAGATGCATTTTTATTTTCCCATTGCATGTGTGTGTGCGTGTGTTTTATGTTTTTGCACGTTTATTTTGTTTCCACAGCATATGGGTGTTGTGTGTCTTGTTTTTGTTGTATGTCCTTTGGTATATAGGATGGAAACCCGGACATAAATTTCATAGCCGATTCCGAATGGACGGTAGTATGATCTGCACTCGGGATACAACTCCACGTACCATTGGATGTTTTGCAAGCCTGTTTGTGTCTTTATTTTTATTTGTTAAATTCTGAAAAATTCAAAAAAAAAATAGAAAATGAAAAAGACAAAAAAAAATTTTGGCTTGTTAGAGCATGAAAAGCTTATACATGTGATCCTGGTATGTAGGATATATGATTATGCATGTATGATATGCTTTTATTTTTCTTGGTGCTTTATATACATGAGTGTGTGTGATAAAAACCTTTGGTATATCCTGTGCTTGCACCTCACATACACGTTTTTATTTTAGCAAGGCTTGGTCGCATGTATGAGTTTTTGGACTGGCAATCTAATTTCTATCATACTTTGTTCATTTAAATAGTGACCTTTGACTAGATGACCTTGCTATCCCCTTGTAAAAGCAAAAAGAAATAAACAAAAAAAATATTATTAAATAAGACTCAAGTGCAAAAGAGCCAATGTGGCCAAATTCAAAAGATAAGGGCAAAAACTCTTCACTCGAAAGAGTTATTAAATATGAGCTCATGATATTTATGGGTAAATATATAGCATGCAACCAATGTTGCTTATTTTCAGGTCCTAGTGGTGTGGGTTTGAACATATATTTGTGGACTTGGTTGTTTTTAGAGATGGATTTCTTTGGCTGTGTCCAGCTCATAAAATAAGGTCTTAAGCCTTGATTTGTTGTGCACTTTATTTTTCCACGCAAGTGCTTTATATGCTTTGGTGTTTATGTCATATGCATAAGTGTTGTATTTAGCCACTTTTAAAATGATGCATATTGTTTCATGTCATAAACAGCTAAATACTGACTGGGTATCATTGTCAGCTTTAAATGCTGTTTCAGTCAGTTTTTGACAGGATTTTTATTTATCTCAGTATGTGCCTGTGTGTGCTTCATGTTATTGCATACCAATTTGTTTCCTTATTCTTGTGCACTTTTTCTGAGTTTTAGTTACTTCCCGTATGTTATTTTGCTAACTGTTTGTGCCTGTTAGTGAGGGGGAGTAATTCCTGTTTATTTATGCTCTTGCATATGTTGTCTTCTGTTCTCCTGTTATTTTTCCTTTTCTTTTGCCCTTTGTCATTTCGTGACAAAAAGGGGGAGAGTAATATATTAAGGGGGAGAGTCTTAATATATAGGAGGGAGCCGTAGAATATCCTTTAGATATCTCCGTTTTAAGGGGAGTTAAGATTAAGGGGGAGAGGGATTTCTACTTGTATATGCATGAGATTTTTACCTGCTTTATGTTTTACTTGATTATCCCAATGCTTTTCACGGTATATTATTGTTTGTGGATGTTTCAGGTAGCAGGTATGTTGCTGCGGTGTCATTATTTCAAGACTACTTTGTTAGGTGTTAGATCGAGTCCATTTGTAATAAGTCACTGTTTGGATGGTTGACAGTTGACTATTTTACTTTTTGGGTCTATTACCGTAGTCTTTGTATTAGGTAGTGTTTTGTCACGGAATGCCAAAGGGGGAGATTGTGAGTTCCATTTTTATTGGCATGCGTCCGTGACAAAACAAGTTCAATTGAGTGTAATTTATCATGAAGATCCTTGTGCAATTGGACTGGGTTTTGGCTGCTGTGCATCAGACATGCGTTCGTGGTGTGTTCGTTGCAGTGTTCGAACGAGTGGCGTTGGTGCTGCGTTCGTAATTGGGTTCGAACGGGAATTCCAGAGAGCAAATGTTCGAGTCACGTTCTTGTTGGGTTCGAACGGGAATTCCAGAGAGTTCACGTTCGTTGTGCGTTCGAGTGGCGTTCGAACGAGTCTTCACAGAAAGGGCGCGTTCGAGTTGCGTTCGAGTAACCGTTCGAACGCGACTGCGATCTGAACGCGATTTTGGCCTGCAAAACCCTAGCTTTTCTCCCTACCTATAAATATAACACTTAGCCGCCATTCCCCATCAGTTGAGAGAGCTGAAACACTTTTCCCTTGAGCCAAATCTCTAAAAGCTTTCAACTCTCATTGATTCCACCTTGAAGACTCTTTTCATCTTCCTGTCTTCTTTGTTAAAGGTGTGAATCCTCTTTGTTAAATCTTCAACACAACTTAACCCAAAATCCCTATCCTTTAGAGTTCTTTAGGAGGAGTTTTGGTAGTCGGAGTTCCGGCGTCATTGGTGATATAATCTGCTCAGAGACTTCAGAGGTTTTGAAGAAAACCGTGGGTCGCGGGCTTGAGGAGTTCCTTGAGTTCTTGCAGTATTGAGGTACTTGAGTCGGTGGAGTTGCCACCATAGGTCTTGACCATCGCTGTAAGTTTTTCTCGATATAGTGGATTCGGGTGGTAGCCTATACCCGGAGTGGTTTTTTACTCGGAAGAGTTTTCCACTTCGTCACCAAAATCATTGTGTTGAATTTTGTGTGGTTTGATTTATTTTGCTGCTTTAATTCCTGCTATTGTTTTAATATTTTGCAGCATAATTTTATTAAATTGTTATTGTGGTTGCTTGTTAATTTATCCATAGTAACAGTAACAGGACTTGTCCTGCTTATTGTTTATAATTCCGCATAGGGTCAGAACCTAGGATAACCCCGAATTTTCAAGGTGGAATTAATATAAGCATAAGCGAAAATAAGGTGGGAGATCAGAATCGATGGCTGAAATGGGGAACTTCTCACTCGATTCCCAGTAACCGACTCTGATCAGTGTTTCTGCTTTTGCTTGGTAAAATTTGGAATTGAATAACATTTGGAAGAATAAGATGATGATGATCATTTGGGATGCCATTGGCTTAAGCGGCTTATTACAAGCTCAACAGCTCTTCACGTTCTGCTCCTACTTTATATAAATGCTATTTCAGTCCTGTAATTTAAACTAAAGATCCGTATTGTTGTATAGATTGATAATTTTTCTTGTCCTGTCTTAACAGTTTTATTGAATAATTTATCTAAAAAAAATCTCGGGATTAGATCAAAATTGACAAATTTTGTCCATCTTCATTGTTATATATTTTTTTATTAAAATTTACTTTATTATTCTCTATCCGTCAACTCATTGCATGTATATCATATTTATTGAATTTTAAATTATATAATTTTTTTTATAATCATATGTTATGTATGTTTAATAATGAACGGTTAAGAATTAATTAATTATAAATTCTTATCTAATAATTAACAATCACAATTTATATATATAAAAAAAAATTATTAAAAAACTCAACTTCACACCGAATTTAAATCTAATTCATATTTATCCAAATCTACACATGCATCGTCTTTTATTCATGTGCATTCATTTCTTATCTTTTCTGATCAACACAAGCTCTTCTTTTCTCTTTGTGACTGCTAGCTAACTGTATTGTGAGATTCAGCATGCCTGGTCTATCTTGCATGAAGGATGCAAAGTGTTAAGAAGTTTCCTACCATCCAGCTGAGTCATGAAGAAAATGCCATGGAACCTTTATGTGGTGATTGCCGCAAAATCAGGGGAGTAGAATTTTTGAAGAAGCAAACAAGCAATCTTTAGGTGGATCCACAAATTAAGGAGTGAAAGGTGTTGGCGACTTGGTCGCATAATTGGATTTTGATGTTGCAACGCGAGAAAGAAGACTTCGACGTGCAAACACGAAGCAATACAAAAAGCGTCGAAGCATATGGGATGAAGAGCGATAATGTGAAGACTTGCGGCAAATCGAAGATATATTGCGAAGTCTTAGCTTAGGATTTAATTTTTAAATGTGAATTGTAATATTCAAGTACCTAAACTCATAAGGATCATGCACATTCACTTAGATGCATTAGGTTCATGTACAAAATGCACTAAAACCTTCATATCTGCATTTTTGAAGAAGCAAACAAGCAATCTTTAGGTGGATCCACAAATTAAGGAGTGAAAGGTGGTGGGCACCGTTCATTCGTTGACATTTTGCACTGGATTTGTGCTATAAATTCTTAGCTCAATTGCAAGCTCAATGTATCCCAGAGAGTGTTGTATATAGAGAGGAAGTGAGGTTTTTAAAGTTTCAAGTTTTGTAAACTTTGTAATCTATTCTTTATAGTAATAGATAATAATTCGATTTTTCCTCAAATACTCTTTAGAGTGATCAGTGAATCACAACATGTATGTCTTGTATGAATACAAACTTAAAAGAATTAGGTTTTTATCCACATAATTAATTAATTAAGTATGTCTTGTATGAATACAAACTTAAAAGAACTAGGTTTTTATCCAACTAATTAATTAAGGAAGATTTAAAAGTCAGTTAATTTCATTATATTTTTATTGTCAATTATAGAAAAAAGCAACTTTATTTAATCACAAAATGCTCCCTAATCTTGATATAATTAAAGGCACATATGTTCTAATATATAGGCTAGCAATGTTGGATTTGTAGTAATATATAAACAAAGTGTTTTGACAAATGTAAGAAGTTAAGTGGAAATAATCTCATATAGAAAAAGAATAATATAATTTATTATCTTATATAGATCGATACTTTATATATAACGGAATAAATTATCTGTGACAAGTGGAATGCCTATATGATTGGCATACGTGCATGTTAGCGCACTTAGCACTTAGCACTTGTACATTTTAATTATTTGCAATTCTGTTAGTAGTTAAATTTTCAGAAAGTTGCAACTCGGTATCAAATTGCAATTCTTCAAAATAACACAGTTAATTAGTGAAAAAGGTACTTTCAATGATTGTCTAATCTCTATAAATAGATACATGAATTTTGAAATTTATTAATTCTGAATTTCATTATTCTCTCATTCTTATTTTACTAGAAATTCTTTTAAAAAAAATTCTAAAATTTATTTTTCGGCAGATTCCTCTCGGCTTATCTTATCCTAAAAATAATTTGCCAATATATCTCATAATCAAATCTCAATCACGAGTGGGCAAAAAATATTTTAAGAAAAACATATTTGATACATGTTTCAAGTCTCCAATCTCAAATATATAACAAGCAATGCCGTCTAGATTAGCAGGAGTATTCGTAGGCGGTTTAATACACACATGACAAACAATTAATACTAAGATGAGTAATGACACATGCAAATAATGTAGTACAAGTATTCCAAATATAATGATTGGTAGTTACAAGGAAATCCAAATAGGCTTAATTTCAGCCCGGCAGACCCTGTTGGCAGACCCTGAAATCAGACCTTCTCGGCAGACCCTGAAATCAGACTCACAGAGCAGACCCTCCCGGCAGACCTTGAGAGCAGAGGCTGAGAGCAGAGGCAGACCCTGAGATCAGAGGCTGAGAGCAGAACATGAGAGTAGAGGCTGGCAAGCGGAGGTAGAGGCTGATGAGCGGACCCTCACAAGCGAAACCTGAAATCAGCCCAAATCTTCACTATTCCGAGGCTTGTTGATTTCAACAAATATCCTTAAAACAATTTGTCCCGTACCGAAGGTGCAGTAGAACGTGAGACGATTGTTTCCCAAGATACAACGGAAACGAACGAGAATGGGCACCACCAAACCCGTTACCAACGAACCACAAAGTGTTTGAACTCTTCTCAAACAAAGAAATAAAACCGAGAACAACTTAGAACGAAAGCTGTATTTGTATCTTCTGTCTTTTGAAAAAATCGGCATGCCTTTTATAGAAAGAAAAAAAAAAGATAAGTGTCATTAATCATATTAATGAGGGATCTTTCGATTGAAGTAACAAATTAATTAATGGAATTAATTTTTATGGAATACTTCAAAAGATTTGGAAAACAAAGAGATTAGCAAAAACTGGCTAGGCCGAGCCCGCACAATTTTGGTCCGGCATTCGTGTACGCAGGATGCACGGGTGCACACGAGCCAAGCCTGATTGGATTTTGATTTGCACCCCCCTGCGTGCGCGCACGTAGAGAGAGCCTGTATCCTTATAACTCTTACCCATCTATATATGAGTAATCATATATAAAGACACTTTCTCTCTTATAGCTTTCCCATGTGGGACAAGCTCATTTCTCTTTATTTTCCAACACCAATGGGTGAACTTTGAGCAACAATTCCCCATTCACCCAAGCACCATTTTAAGCATATGAATATACCATTTCGAAGTACTCACGGAGGAGTATCCGAATCATTCAACAACAACCACTAACACGAAGTGGATCATGCTTAAAATTGTGCCTCAAAATGCTTACTAATAAGCATTTTCCAACAAATAAAATTAAAACGAATATGCTTTTTATTGGCAAATGCAGTGGTTTATGATCAAAAAAGACTCATTGACATTGACGTGAGTAAAAGAAATATCCATGCATACTTTTCTATTAAAATGAGAGGACATGTATGTAGGCTTGCATGGAAATTAAACTCGACGACGAGAAAGTATAGTCGTTACTTTGTTTGTTAGTTTATTTCACTATTTTATTTGAGTCATCGTTTTCTTAAAGACAATCTGTTCTCTATCTTACTAAAATATCTACTTATAAACAATGACTTTGCTAATTATACATGTCAACAAACTAGGTCATTTAAGTACCAACAAAGTCAATGCATAAAGCCGTCTCCTGTTTTAGAAGACAAGCTTAGTGATGGATACCTCTCATTTAAATACGAGTAATGATACACTCACACACACTTTTACTTAAAGTTTTGTTAACTCTCTCATTGTAGCTACAGTGATCACTGTAGCTACAGTGAGAGGGTTTGTAAAATTTAAGTATAGTGTGTGTGAATGTATCATTTTTGTTTAAATACAAATCAGAAAAATAAGGGCATGATCGTTTCCATGTTGAAGCAACAGGAGTATTGTAGTTAATAATAAGTATGGCTGTGCCCTTTGAGCAAAGTAGGATGACTGTAAAAATTATCGATGTAAAAATGTTCTCGCACATAGTAAAATATAGACTTGAGCTATCGATCTTTAATTAAATTATAGAGCAATTGACAAAGGCTTGGAGACTTAACCTTTCAAAAAAAAAAATTATGATGAATAGTTATTATATAATAATTTAAATGTATGTGATTATTAATTGTATGTTAGTATTAAAGTACATGTAATAAAAAAATTATGATAAGTTTAGCAAATATCAATACTAAATCATTATAAGAAATCTTGAAATTATCAACCGAATATTCAATCGATAATCTCAAAAATTCAGTCAATAATCAAGATTATCTATCGAAACCGACCACGATTACCAACCAAAACCCATCAAATTTTTCGGTCAATATTTGACTCGTCGGTAATAAATTACTGATCGAAAAAAGATCGGTCCGTATAATTACTTACCGAATTACCTACCGAAACGTAATTCGGCCGGTAATTTCTTAAATAAATAAATTAATTAAATTTTACCGACCGAAAATAATTCGGTCGGTAACTCACTAAATTTTAACAAATATGGGGCCCACCATGGGCCTTAATACCACCCAAAGGTGGACTCAGACTAAACCCACTTAATTCACATTTAATTCTAGAAATTGATGCAATTTGTGTCACTTGAACCATTGACCTCAAGTTTGAATGTGTAGAATAATTGTCACAATTGGTGTGATATGTTTCTTGGTATAATATATAAAGAATATATATATATATATATATATATATAAAAGGTAAAATAATAATAATAATAATAATATATATATTTATATTATTTATTTAATCTATTTTTTTTACCAATCGACCAATAATTCGGTCTATAAAATAGATAAGTTACCTACCGAAACGTAATTCGGTCGGTAATTTCTTAATAAATAAATTAATTAAATTTTACCGACCGAAAATAATTCAGTCAGTAAACTCACTACATTTAAAAAAAAATATGGAGCCCACCATGAGCCTTAATACCACCCAAAGGTGGACTCGGACTAAACCCACATAATTCACATATGTAGAATAATTGTCACAAATGGTGTGAAATGTTTCTTAATATAATATGTAAAGAAAATACACACACATACATATATATAAAAGGTCATTTTTATTATTTTTTTAATTTTTTTACTGATCGACCAATTATTCGGTCTGTAAAATGTATAAGTTACCGACCGAAACTTAATTCAGTCAGTAAAATATCTAATTTTTTATTTTATTTTTTACAGTTAATATTATTTTAGCAATCAAATTATATTCGGTTGTTATTTAGTAATTACCGACCAAATAATCGATCGGTAGTTGGAGCCATTTTAAATTAATCTTTACCAGCCGAATACTGACCGAATATTCGATCGGTAATCAGTCAAAAATTATTTAACGATAGAAAAATTTCGGTCAGTAATTTTAGTGAATTCGAGATTCATTTGACAAAGTGTGAACTGTGAACATCTGTGTATATATTCTAGATATGTTAAAAACATCTAGCTTTCCTGAATGGCCATGAAGGGTGGATATGGTCCTGTTCATAAGGTATCATATTGGTAGTCAGGCTATTTCATGGTAGATATGGTATTTGGGATCTCCCATCTCAATTGAATCTCGTCCCATTTCGAATCTTGAACCTAATGGATCAATATCCCAATTAAGATTTGTGATATTTTAGGCAAAATTCAGAATTCATGATAATTCTTTTCGTCTCGAATACCAACTTGATTTCTCAGTAGGAATGACAATCAGGACTTGCCTTTCTGATTGGATCTCATCTCGTTCTGAATTCTGAAACTATTTTATCAAAAGCCCGAACAAGATTCGAGACTTTTTAGGTTAAAATTCAGGATTCGTACTGATTTTTTTATCCTGAATCACAACCTGATTTTTTTTATTCAAAATGATTTGTCCTCCCAAATCCTGACCAAAATTTCGAATGCCATATTCAATAATACAAGATCGGTATTTTTAGGTTAAAATTTAGGATTCTGGACTATTTTTATCCCAAATCCAAACTTTAATTTTTATTCGAAATGATTTTTCCTCCAGAATCCCCATTGAAATTTTTATTCAGACTGATTTTTCATCACAAATCTCATACAAAACAACACATGAATTTTTTCCAAACTATGAAATTGCATAGAACTTTTTTTTTTTTTTTTTTTTTTTTTTTGCTTGTAGGGTGTATTTGTGATAACTGTTAATTTTTTTTTTAATTTGATTCATTCATTATCCCTTATATCCTTACACAACCCCCCCCCCCCCCACTATTATCATGCCAACTTCCCTTAAATCAAGCCTTTAACTACCCACTAACTCTAATATAAACCTACTTCACTTCTATTATATGAACAAAACTCTAAATTCTTTGTGTGGTTGAATGAGAAAAATAAATGAAGAGAATGAGCAGTATATTGAATTTCCAGAGACCAGTGAACAGTAAGAGGGAGAAACATATCTATAGAGAGAGAACACAAAACCAGTAGAGAGAGAAAGTGTGGGTAGGAGAGAGAAATGACTCGTTCGTCGTCTTCCGATCATCTTTTTCAACGAGTGACCACTGTAGGAGAATCCCCTCGCCGAGACGAGGCCAACGCCGTCAGTCCGATCACCTTGAGATGTCGTTACATTTATACATAGTGTCAGGTTTCTAGATAGCAAGCTAGTATCAGCATGCAAAGATTAGCACAAGCTGTCGTTACATTTACATAGTTAAGCATGTCTCCTAGTAGAACATGTTTGTAGTACAATAGATGTATAAATTTTGTAAAGACTTGGTCTGAGTGTGGAACAAGTGTGTGAAATGTGTTGATATGTTTAATGACACGTGCAAGTATTTTTCATATGATTGAGTTTGTTGAAATGGAGTACGAGCCCATTTTATATGTATTGGATGAGTGAGATGTCGCCAGCTCATAATTGAGTGTGGTCGACTTTGTTGTTGTGTATATAGGTAATGACATTGCATTGCATGACTTACGTGATCATATGGTTGTTATGATGATGTATATGCATTTTGAATACCTAGAGGGAGACACAATGCACATTGACAGATACAGACCCATGACCAGGGGGACGGTGATGCGTAACGCCCATGGATCCTAGTTATAGTGAGATGACATTTTCTTTATAATTGATTTTTTTTCTTTCCTTTTATATTGTTTTATGTAAAGACTTATGTTTTAGCACATAAGGCGTTAGATTTATTTTCAGATGCTTTAAAGAAAAGTATGCTTAAGAAAGGCTTGATTTAAAAAAAATGAGTTTTGTGATTTTTCGAGGCATGGGGGGAAAGCACACCTCAGTATGTAACTTATTATAGATATTGGAATTGACGGAGATGACATGTGCACATGTAGAGCGCTGGGGGGACGAGACGATACGTAACACCCCCAGATCCTAGTTCAGGACTAGAGATGACAGATGCCCATAGATCCTAGATTCAGAGCTTGGATGGTAGCATAGATCCGCACTTCCAGTTCTAGTTCAGTGGCTTGGGGGACGACGATACGTAACGCCCCAAGACCACTAGTTTTAGGGACATTAGTGGCATGCTTTAGGGGACGACGATATGTAACACCCCAAAGTCATGGGTTTACAATCTTGGCTCTAGTTATGTGTATGGGGGGACAACAATACGTAACGCCCTCATACTTCAGGTTTTCAGAGATAGACCAGTTTTTCAAAAATAGTTTTCAGAGATCAGTTTCAGAGATAGTTTTCAGATAGATCTTTCAGATACAGATTTTTAAGAAACATGTTTTCAGAAATGGATTTTCAGAGACAAATTTACAGAAAATGATGGTTTATAAACGAGTTTTCAAGAGAAATAGTTTTAAGAAAATCTCAGAGTTTTACAGACAGAAAATTTTTTCCAAAAAAGTTTCAAAGGAAGAGATTTATTTTCAGACAATAAAAGAATTTTCAGAATGATTGGCTTTCTTAAGATATGTTCTTTGATATGGAAGTTCAGTGATATCCAATTCTATTTGATGAGTAATATCGTAGTATGCTATGAGTATTTACTTTATATAAATTGTATTTTGAACTGCATGGTCGATTTGTGATATTATTGTAAGGGTTGAGTGTTGGGGTTTATCACACTTATAATGTAATTGTGAAGATTCCAATGGATGAAATTAATGTCGGTATCTTATATTATATGGAGGCCTGAGGTTTCAGCTCAGTGTTTCAGTAAAACTTTTACAACTCATAGTTAGTTAATGCTTATGTTTTAGCTTACATAATCCATATGAAGTAACTAGTCATAGTTTAAGCTCACTAAATCACCATGGGTTTGGGTTGGCCTTAGGCACGAGTTTGGGTGGTTTGGTAGATAATAAGTTAGTTCCGGTTAGTAGAAATTGATGTTGCTAGTATATGAAGTATAGCTTCAGTGCGGGAAAAAGAGTGTGTATGTATGTGGATGAATACTTATAGATTGGTGTATAAGAGATGCCAGATTTTTGTAGATGTGAAATATAGTGTGGAATTGAGAATATAAGTTTCTACTTTGTTACATTCAGTACGATGAGTAAATTATCCAGGTATAATATAAGTAAACGACCATCGGGTAAAAATGAGACATATAAGTTTGTGTATTTACATATATCTTTGTGTATTTACATATATATCTGATTTCTATTTAATTTCTTATTGTTACTTGATATATTTACATAAGGCGTGAGTTACTTACTAAGCTTTATAGCTCACACCCCGACTGTTTTCTAGTTTTGCTGATTCACATTGGACTTCAAAAGTTGGAAGATTTTCTTTGACGTCTTGCAGACAGCGGATCACCCGATGCAGTCAAGTCGATCTTGAGTCGTGGTATGGTTCTGGGATGTATAATTGGGCTCCCACAGCCTTAGTTTATTTATTTGTATCACATGTGTAATTTTATCGTGCTAAGCTCGTAGTTATTTGTAGTTATTTGTTTTTTGTCAGGCCAGAGGCCTATTTACATATGATTTGAGATTTGTCGGGCCGGAGGCCTATTTGCATGAGTTGAGATGATTTTTTTTGAATTTAATATCAGGACACCTCGAGGTGCTGGACTTGGATTCAGGTTTCATGATTTTTAGCAAAGGTCATGCCGAAATTTTAGTAGAAATAGAGGCTTATGGAGATGGATTTTCCTGTCTCTTGCCGGTAGCATCCTGACTTCAGGCGAGATGTTACAAAGATGGTATCAGAGTGTGGGTGAGAAGCCAAATTGCATGGTCTAGAGTCAATGACTGCACTATGGGGTATCCGTCTATCAGAGAATGTCTTTTGTTTTGTATGACCAGGTTGGTCTTTGTATATAACATGAATGTTTACTTTGGTATGAGATGATTTTCTGCTTGCTACCCAATCTGAGTATATTGGGGTCTGTTGATGACTTAGTTTGATGTGTATAGATTAGTTGTTTTCATATTAGAAGAAGTTACCTTGACTTGAGACCTTGTAAGCCTTGAGACTAGAGAATTCAGAACAATTATATAATAATAATATTATGCCTTTATAATGGCAGAGGGTTATTAGCAAACCTAAGGTATGTGTTTGAGATATTTGAGACTAAGATTTCAGTCTAGCACCGTAGCTGTGGTCGAAGTTAGGAGGGGTGTGATAAACCCTCACAGTTATTGATTAGTCAGGTTCTCTGGTTAAGAACCAAGTTAGTATAGTTTACCGTTGGTGAACAATTAAAGATTATGGATACGAAAAGAGTTAGTCTTTAGCCTTAGTAAGTAAGAATACAAATGATGAATAGAACTATATAATTTCTAGAAATGGATTAGAGAGATTTCGTGTATGCATTATGAATCAGATCGGCAGATATTAGGCTGAATTAATTTCGAGGATGAAATTTTTATAAGGAGGGGAGAAATATAATATCCCGAATATTTTCAGAATGGTTATAGAAACATTTCGAATTGAAGTTTGGAATTTACAACAGAAGGGCTTCGAAAATTTGAATTTCGGTGAAAGCCTCATGACAGGGGTTTGGCTATAATTTTCGGGGGTCAGAATGTAATTTTTCAAATTATCTATAAATATTTTCTAGTTTTCAAAAATTGCCAAAATGGTAAAATTTCTAAAACCTCTCAATTCGAGCCCCCACCCCTAAGAAAATTATCCTTAGAGAAGCTAGTCATGCCGGTGGCCTGCAAGCCTCTGTCGGCCTATACGACCATCCAGAGGGGTGCACCGAGCGCCGACCACCCATCCACCTTATGGTGGCCGGTGGCAGCCCTCTGGTAACCAGAAACAGTCGCTGGAGAGAGAGAAAGTCACGTACATGGGTGTTCTGATCCTGGCTCGTCGCTTCATTTCACGATTCGAGCCACCTGTCGAATCGAAGCCCTCGAAGAGTACTACAAGATTCCGATCCGTACTCGATAGCAAGTAAAAGGAGGAAGGAAAATTTGGATGAATAGTGACCCACAGTGAACAGTAACTCCAATCAGAATTTCGTCGATTCTAGCGCGTTCATGGGATCATTTGGAGTCCGTATATAGCCTCGAAATATTGGTAAGACCTCCTGGTAAAAATTTACAAATTTAAAGTTTATAGTTAAATGTCGAATGTGATGCACATCAAGCCCCAAGTCATACACGCTTGGGATCCACAAGTCCCAAGCTACACACTTATATATGTCGAATGAGATGCACTTCAAGCCCCAAGCCATACACGCGTGGGATCCATAACAATTCCCAAGCTACACACATGTAGATGTCGAATAGGACGCACATCAAACCTCAAGCTATACACGCGTCTGAGATCCACAACAAGTCCCAAGCTACATATGTAGATGTCGAATGGGATGCACATCAAGCCCCAAGCCATACACGCATCTGGGATCCACAACAAGTCCCAAGCTACATACATGTATATGTAGAATGGGACGCACATCAAACCTCAAGCTATATACGTATTTGGGATCCACAATAAGTCCCAAGCTACACATATGTAGATGTTGATTAGGATGTCCTAACACCAAATATCCATAAATACATGTCGACTGGAATGTCTTCACACCAAGTCCCCATATAGTGTCGAGTGGACTGTCTTTACACCAAGTCTCCATATAGTGTCGAGTGAAATGTCTTCACACCAAGTCCCCATTAAGGTAGTGTCGACTGGAATGTCTCTACAAAGTCTTCATACATGCATGTCGACTGGAATATCATCACTCCAAGTCCTAATATATGTAGTGTCGACTGGGATGTCCTAACACCAAGTCTTCATTAGAGTATTGTCTATCGGGACATCATCCTCAAGCCAACTCTTCATACATGTAGTGTCCATTGAGACATCCTCCTCATGCCAAGTCTCCATACATGTAGTATCGATTGGGATGACCATGCTAGATATTGCTTCATCATATGGAATGAGTGGTAGAAAAGTGGTTCTACATGGGGGAATTGTCTTGTTCATTTCTTAGTCGACCATGAGAAGTATGTAGGTTGGGCCGGATGATGGTTTATATTGTCGATTGGAGCAAATGGGTTTCTCCCTAAGTTGGAGTTTTGTGAAGGATAATTTTTTAAAAAAAATAATCAATGAATAATTGTTTGGGAAGCTATAATATCCCTAAGGTAACAATGGGTGGCATATGGCACTTTTGTGTGGTCTTGCATCAAATGACACCTTATTGAGATATATTGCTAGCACATCATTTATTAGGTCACTTGGAAGGATTCAAGATTATTTCATTGTGATGGTTGGTGGAGCTTCCTCTCTTATTGTTCCTCTTATCATTCTCCCACTTGATATCAATATGGGTCAGAGGCATGGCTTGATCCATTGTGTAGCATCGAAATTTAGCGAGCTTTTTATAGAGTCCACTTTCTGAAAGTAATCCATTTCTAAATGCTTCCACTGCAGTAGGCTGATGGAGATATGAGATTGTTATCCTCTCTTTATTGAAGCGAGCCACGTTGCTTCGCAAAGACTCCCCTCTCCATTTCTGGATGGCATTGAGGTCATTGGTGGTCTTCTCAAGATTACAAAAACTTACAAAATGCTCCATAAATTTGTCTGCTAGCTGTTGGTAAGACTTAATGGATCTGTATGGGAGACTGGTGAACCAGGTGAGGGCATGATCAAGCTAATGTTTCTCTAAATCCTCTACACATTCCAGCCTCCCATTGGTGAGAGGCCAGACCCCGTTGATATCATCTTGTATTTGTAATGGACAACATGATCGTCTGGGGTAGTTGATCCATCATACATCTTCATATCTGGAGGACTGAACTTCCTTAGTAGGTCGATGGAAAGGGGTGGTCTTCAAAAATGGAGTATCAGAAATTATTCCTGCCCGATTTTTCCTTATTGGTAGTCTGACACCGGGGAGGCTGGATAAAATTACTTCTTTGAATTCTAACATTTCTTTACGCATGTTGGAAGTGACTTGTTGTGCTTGGTCGATTTGGGAAATTGGTTCATTTCTTTGATCATTTAGGGGGTGGTCGTCTGGGGATGGATCATCATTTGCATATCGTTTAATGCCCCCAAGAGATTGGATGAGATTACATGATTGTTGGGATTGTCCGACGTATCACATTGTTGGGAAGTTGAGGAGATTTGCTCCAGTTACTTCTGGAGGGTTATATTGGAGCTTCACATGGCTTAACTCTCTTCTTCTAAGACGCGTAATCGTTCTTGGAGTATGGCTAGCTGCGTGGTCATAGGATTTGGTGTTTGCTTACTGCTAGAAGTCATAGTTGGCTGTATTTTAGGAATTGTAGATTAAGAGATCTTTGCCTACTATCATTAAGGCCCCAAGGTGGACGTCAAATTATGGATGCTGGATTTCATCCGAGGTTCACAATCAAGAATTTATAGTATGTGGGCACTAAAGATCCTGCAAAACAAAAGTAGAATGAGCGAGGAGTACTGCCCACTGGTGTGGTGGGTGCTTAGACACTCCGACGCTCAAGTCAGTAGTCAAGACGAGCGATAAATAAGGAAGAGCAAGATCTGAGTTTACCTTGACCTCGTCGACTGTTGTGAGGGAGGTGGGCCGGTATTTAGAGAGTAAGAGGCTCTGAGAACTCAAGTTTGAGAGCTAAGACTTGAATGACCTGTATATTGAGTTATGTTTTGGAAGTCACTTTATAGCTGTAACATGATCTTTACTTGTGATGGTAGGACCTACAACATGCTGACATCTCTGGCGAAGAGGCCCACAATGTGCTCAAGACTTCATCTTTCGGCGATGAAGAATATTATGTTTAGGAAAAAGAGATACAATAGCCAATGTGATGTTTTCCGGTATGGACCGGTTCAAAGGTCCAAAAGGCTACCTGTAATTTTTAATTGGGCCTTATCTATCCAATGTTTCAAAGTGACAAGATGATTTTACCCTTGAGCCCAAATTTGGCCCGTACAACAACAAGCCATGTATAAATTTTTCAGAGAGTCGGGTGTTGACTTGCTTTCTCTCTCTCTATCACTAGCTTTTGAATTCTCAACTTCTCTCTAAGTGGTGAAATGTAAAATTTGATGACCTTTGGATATGAGACCTCAACCCTTTTATATAGGCTCCCAAATCTAATGTTCTACTAACTCATGATGTCTGCCGTCATCACCAGACCATCGTCGCCCCCATGTTGCTTTCTTTAACCACTCAACAAACAACTATACTGCCACTGGGTTCAACCATCCTTGTCAGAAGAAACCCATCATTACAACCTCTTAATCACTGCTACACATTTTGTTGATGCGACAACCTATGATTCAACTGCTCTGGCACTGTTCCGTCATATGAATAGTTAATAGTCTTATTCCATTGAGAGCCATTGATCAATTTTTATCATCATTGGCCTTCTAGAAGTCCAAACTCCCATATAAGGCATACGTCATGAGACCTATCCCTCCTGAAACCCATCTCCTCACTTAGGGCATATGTCATATCATTCATCAAGTCGGTATACCAAGGCAAAGGACACTTGTCAAATTTCCCTATAACTTTCTCAACCAGGTCGGGTTCGATAAATTCTCTGATAACCCCAAATCCAAAATTCCTCCAGTAGGTCGGGTAGACATGGTAACTCACTTCATCCCTAACACTCTCTGCTTTTTTGGGTGTACTATTCTGTATAACAGGTCGAGTTGGGCCCTTCTATCAAATGTTATCTATGTCTCGAGACCCTTGGATCTTTATTTTCAATTTTTGGCCAAGTACGATACACATTCTGTCATTTCTCGGTATTTGAACCTCACAGAGTAAAAAATCACCATTAACTTAAATATTGGGTAATCCTTTTTTCTTTAATTAATTTTTGGATTGAGTTAAACCACATGAATTTTAAGAGGCTATTCTCGTAATAGATGTCAGCACATTTTAGTAAACAATACTTCTGTTATAAATTAAGTATGGGAAATATTATAATGTATGTAAACTTGTATTTGTTTTTCATATAAATAATTATTTAATTGACCATGCTAATGAATGTCCTTAGACACTTTCATTTTAAGAAAGTTCTAACATCATTTTTATAAGAAATGAAAAAATTGTCAAAATATTAATTATTTTTTTCCCATCAAAACTTTCCTAAAATAAATTATTAATGAGTACCCTTAGGCCACTCGTTAGCATTTCCCGTATTTAATTTATATTTATACATCTTTATCAACATCTAATTAAGATTACATCATATGTACGTAAATTTTTTTGAAGCAAAATGTTATACTTTAGTGTTGAAATTTTATTTCGACGCTAATTTTCTTTCTCATCCACGTTTTAGAGTGGAAAATTTACGTTGAAAATATTTGACGCTAATAATCTTTAGCGTCGATAAACGTTCTTTTAGCGTCAATATTTTTCGACGTTAAATACCTTATTTTTTGTAGTGTCTTATAAAAAATTACAACGGTTCGTCTTTATAAAAATGTATATGTCTTTAAAAAATATGAGTGTCCTTCAAAAAATGTGATTATTCTTATATGAAAATGTGATTGTTTTTATAAAAAAGATCCAACCATTCCAAAAAAATATTGTGAACATTGAATTTTCACTGTTCTGACATGAATAATATTTAAAAAAAATTAATATTGAAATAAAGATGGTAAAATAGAAATATAAATAAAACCAACTTAAGATTAATATTTGGACTAAATAAGAATAATTTAAAAATATTAGGACTAATTAAAGAACTTGTTGGAGGATGAAAATCTCCACCATAGGACGAAGTCGCCCTAGGACGAAAGGAAGAACGAAGAGAAGAAAGACGATGGGCCGAAGAGCGACGAAGAGCTTGGAGCGACCGGACCAGTGGTTAGGATGAAAACCCATGATGCGGTTACTTCCACGATCGTAGTAGTTGGACGGTTTTCCCTCCATAACCAAGCAGTTGAGACACGCAGCTCAGCGGTTACAGGCACGATCCTGCAGCTACAAGGAAATACTGGAACCGCCTAAAACAGTTGACAAGTTTCACTTTAAAAGCCTATCTACACCAAGAGAAAAAGGCCCGGTCAAATGAAGACTCAAATGAGCATATTTTTATTTTTCATTTCTTAGATTGTAATCTTAGGACTGTAACTTGTGTGCTTGCGCCCCTTGAAAGCTTATTCACTTAATCAAACACCCATTGCTGGGACTTTGTCTCAGGAGGTTTGAACCTTACACGTTCTTCTTTCTTCACGCATAAAAATTGCGCAAACAGTTTTTGGCGACCACATATTAGAATTGGTGTAAAGAGTGGAGATGCCTCCGAAAAGAAACGCTCAAACTGGCTCAACTGCGGAGGAATGAGGACTGGAGCAAACCAACCAGCCCAATGTTCCAGCCATAGTGGGCCAATTCGAGGGTCTGGCAGATGCTAGTCGGTACGAACCTATGAGAGAGTTCAGCCCTAACGCGGTGGGTGCGTTGCTCGGTGAATTCACACAAGATGTTGTCAAACAGGTTAGGCTCCAAAATGTGCATGTCATAGATAAATTCGTATCAACTACTAATTCGTATTATGAAAACATGGCTAAACATCTAAGCTCGTTGAATGAGTTAATGGCCAAATATGTAAATGGCAGGATGGCGCTACCGTGGACCACGCCCCTCCCTGCGGCAAGCAGTCAGGAGGCTGGTCCTAGTAATGTTCCTTCTCAGGGGACCAACATCCCTATGGTTCTCATGGGAGGAATAAGTCTTGGAGGCAATGACCCACAATTAGGACCAAATATAGACCAAGTCCCGAATATGGTACAAAATGAAGTGGTGTTGCCTCAGGGTGTCCAGGCTTCTCAGGGGCAAAATCCTGATTATGTCCCACTTTTGAGAGGACCGCAACCACCGCCCATAGCTGTGCCATTTAATGGCAACGATATGCTAAGGGAACAAATGACCGAGATCCTTCAAAACCAATTTGGTCTAGGCATACGGCCAATTCGGCCAAGATATCGGAAGCCGTATCCTGATTGGATCGATGTGGCTTATCCATGGCCTAGAAACTACAAGATACCAGATTTTTCCCTCTTTACGGGGTCTGGGAAAGTTTCTACCATGGAACACATATGGCGATTTACTCTTCAGTGTGGGGAAGTCAATGATTTCCAAAAACTGAGGTTATTTCACGGCTCCTTGTCAGGGGTAGCTTTCTCCTGGTATGTTAGTCTGCCGGCCAATTCGGTAGAAATTTGGCAGCAAATGGAACAATTATTTCATGGGTAATTTTACAAGGCCGAGTCGGAAGTGGCCTTAGCTGATTTGGCAAACCTAAGACAATTACCATGAGAATGGGCCGAGACATTTTTACAGCGGTTTAAGGTAGCCCGAGGCTGACGTTACGTGCCTTTGCTCGAAAAAGAATTTGTAAGGATCGCTCAAGGTTGCTTAAATCTTGATCTAAAAAAGAAGTTTGAGGATCGCGAGTTTTGGGACCTTCCCCAGCTCACCACTAGTGTGGTGCGTTATGAGCGATTATTACGAGAAGAGGAGCAAATGAAGAATTCGAGCAAAGTGACATATTATAGAGATATCGACTATGAAATGGGCGAAATGGACACCGAGTCGGCCGATTTATGTTTGGCCGAATTGGTTAAAGGGAAGCCATACGTTTGCAAGACGTGGACGGAACCCCAAGTCAGTGAAAAGAATGATAAAAAGAGCAGGAACTTCTTCTTCGATATTACTAAATTCGATGCTATTTTTGACCAGTTATACCAGGATAAGCAAATTAGCTTGAGCGACCGACACACGTTGCCAACGACCGAGCAGATCGGTAGTAAAAAATATTGTAAGTGGCATAATGCATGGTCTCATACAACTAATAGTTGCCTTTTTTCCGTAATGTCCTATAGTATGCCATAGAATCTAGACGAATCACGTTCGAGAAGAAGATGGCAGTGGACAACAACCCGTTTCCAAAATCGGTGGGGTTGAACATGATCAACCCAGACCTTGCCAAGATGAATCTGCCGAAAGTCAAATTGATGCTAGACGAAGGACAGCACTGTCATCGTCCAAGCGCTCTGGAAAGGATTACGACACCGTCAGAGCAAGGAAATCGGCAGAATATTTTTGTTCGGTGCAAGAACAACATGGACTGGATGAAATAGTTAGAAGACACCTGTGAAAGGCCTACAAAGAGAAGGTCATCATCATGGCAGCCTAGGACCTTCGCCCCAAGGTTCTATGGGGAGAATTCAAATTTCATCCAAAATGTAAGGACGTTCAGGCCGAAGACTGATCGGCCCAATGTTTGGCATTCGTATCAAAAGCCACACTCGGGCCAGCATTTAGGCAGGAACTATCCTCCGGTGGATGAAATGACGAGGACGCAGTTGAGGTGACACCAAAGAAACTATGGCCGTCTGATGCGCCAACAAGGCGAAGCAAAAGCCACCACATGTCGTAGCCTCCGCACCATAGAAAAAACAGGAGTAAACAAAAAAAGGGTGAAAGCAAGGAAGGAACTGAGACGAATTGTGATGAACGCACCAAATTCGGCAGACGGAAGCGGGATAAAACAGATGATGAGGAGTCACCTATCGTCATTCAGATCGGCAGTATGCCGCCAGTTGTGGCTAATCATTACCTGTTGCCCGGGAAATTCAAGGGGAACGACAGCGGGGAAGCCGAAATAAATGAAGACATCTACGAGGGTGACGAACCAAATTTACAGCGCTCTCGATAACAGATAGAGAGGCTTCAGATGAGGAGATGACCGATGTAGAAAAAGAAATAGACATCAAGACCGAATCAAGGAGTAGGGGAATTTCACACAATCGGCTTCTCAGAGAATTATATGAAGCCGGCAATCCTACAATCGGGACACTAGGAGAGGATTTGGGACGATACCCGTTGCTCGTTCTGTATGGGACACCTAAGATAAAGTGGGTCATCTCCAAAGCCGAAAAATGGAGATTGACTGTCAATCATGTCTCCCAGGATGCACCAGCCACGTTGCCACCTTCTGGATGTGACATAAAAGAAGAATCGCCTCAAGTTAATAACGAGGGCGATCAGGCAATGGAAATAGGTCTATCAGGGAAAGTGGTTTTCCCGAAGCCACCAACACACATGATGAAACATCTGCAGCCGCTGTATATGAAGGCAAAGGCTAATGGGATACCTGTCACCAAAGTGCTAATCGATAATGGGGCAGCCATTAATGTAATACCAGTTAGGATTCTAGGACGTTTGGAAAAATCCGAAGAAGATCTCCTCCCTACGGAAGTGGTGCTCACCAGTTTTAATGGAGGGGCGACGACTGTAAAAGGGATTATTCCATTGGACTTGCAAGTGGGAAGTACTACGAAGACAGTAGTATTTTTTGTCATAAATGGGCCGACCACATACAATATGCTTCCGGAACGAGATTGGATACACGGCAGCCGATGCATCCCTTTATCTCTCCATCAATGCCTGGTTTTCTGGAACCAAAAGGACGAAGTGGAGATAGTGTATGCCGATAACAAGCCTTTCACCGCAGAGACAAATTCGGCCGAATACTTCATGTAGGAAGGGAACTATGGGCCGACCAGAGTTTTGAATGAAGGGGAAATCACAACCATTGTGGCTTAGAATGACGAGTCGTACCCCGCAGGGTTGCTGGATGATTTGTTCGCACGGACGAGACCAACCACAGTGGTCCTTGGATAACCAACATACAGCGGTTTGAATGAAGTACGGCCAGAATAAGGAGCAAGCCGCCCTTGCGGCCTCCAAGGCCAGTTTATTGGCTTATGTAATGGAAAGAAGAAATGAGGACGAATCACAGGCCGCTATTTCGGCCTTAAGAGGAAAATTGCTGACACACCAGACGGAGGACAAAATAAAAGAACTATATGGAGTAGACTGTCTGATGGAAAGAAGAGAACCAATGGAAGAAGAGTACGCTCTGAATGGACAACGCAAGACATATATCTCAAGAGGACGAGATGCTTTGGACGAGGTAAACCTGGGGAATGAGCATGATAGGTGCATAACTTACGTCAGCAAAGAATTGGAGCCCCAGGTACGTGAAAAGTTAATTTGTCTGTTGCGAGAATACAAAGATTGTTTTGCATGGGACTACAATGAGATGCCTGGTTTAAATAGGACGTTGGTTGAGCATAGGCTGCCTATCATGCTAAGCCATAGGCCTCATAGGCAATCTCCCCGGAGGTTTGAGCCTAATGTCATGCCTGATATTAAGAAAGAAGTTGAACGACTGTTAGAGGCAAAATTCATTAGGACGACCAGATATGTGGAATGGTTGTCAAATATTGTCTCAGTTAGGAAAAAGAATTGAAAGATAAGGATCTGTATCAACTTCAGAAATTTAAACCTAGCAACACCGAATGATCAATACCCAATGCCGACAGTAGATTCCCTAGTGGATTCCACGACGGGGTACCAAGTATACTCATTTATGGATGGGTATGCCGCGTATACGGGCTATAATCAGATTTACATCGTTGAAAATAATGTACACAAAATGACCTTTAGATACCCAGGCTCGCTAGGGTGTTATGAGTGGGTGGTCATGCCATTCGGCCTGAAAAATGCTGGTGCCACTTACCAGCGGGCCATGAACTTGATCTTTCATGACATGATCGACAAATTAGTAGAAGTCTATGTGGACGATATAGTGGCTAAATCCGTGACTACGGATGAACATTTTGGCCATTTAGCAACGGCCTTCGAACGAATGAGAAAATTCAAACTAAAAATGAACCATGCCAAGTGTGCCTTCGGGGTGTGCGTAGGAAATTTCCTAGGGTTTTTAGTACACCAGCGAGGAATTGAGATCGACACCAATAAGTCTCGGGCGATCACCGAAGCTATGCCCCCCCGAAATAAAAAAGAGTTGCAGAGGTTTTTAGGGTAAATTAACTTCTTAAGGTAATTTATCTCCAACTGTGCATGGAAAACAAAAGTGTTCTCCTCTTTATTAAGCTAAAGGGCGAGGATGAATTCGTCTGGACGGAAGAACATCAACAAGCATTTGAAAGCCTGAAGAAATACTTGTCACAGCTGCCGGTGATGGTGCCTCCAGTGCCAGGAAAGCCAATAAAGTTGTACATAGCGGCTGAAGAGCAGTCTATAGCTGGGATGATCGCGCAAGATGACGACATGAACATTGAGAGAGCCATTTACTATATCAGCAGACAATTGCTGAATTATGAATGTAATTATTCTCCCATGGAGAAATTATGTTTGGCTTTGTACTTCACATGTACTAAATTAAGAGCCTACCTTAGGCCGAATATAGTGTATTTAATTACAAGAATTAATATAATAAAGTACATGTTTTCTCGTTTTATCTTGCATCAAAGAGTCGGTTTTTTGTCACTATCACTTTCAGAATTTGATATACGGCATGAACCCTAAAAGGCCGTTAAAAACCAAGCTTTGGCTGACTTCTTGGCCGACCACCCATGTTTGAGCACGATTAAGGAAATAGAAATGGATCTGGACGAATGCAGTTTGAAGCCATGAACGATGTATTTCGACGGATCCAGCACAATGAAGGGAGATGGAATAGGATTAGTCATGGTCAGCCAGTTGAGAGAATCTTTTCGATTCTTAGTCAAGTTGAACGAACACTGCACCAATAATCAGGCCGAATATGAAGCCTTGATACTTGGGCTAGAGATGCTCCTTAATAAGGGAGTAACCCATGCGTCCATCATGGGAGATTCGTAGCTGGTACTCCAACAAGTAATGGGGATTTTCAAATGCCAGAGCCCATCAGTCATGGCATTATTGGACGTTGCCAAAGAGTTGGTGGAACGATTTGATCACGCTGAATTGGAATACATTCCAAGGGCGAAGAACGAATTGGCCAATAGCTTAGCCCAAGTAGCCTCCAGATATAAACAGACAAACATAAGTGGGTATATAGGAGCGAAGAGTTTAAGCCAGCCCTCATGAGACGAGCTAAAAATATGGACATCATGGTTATCGAAGCTGAAATGAAGGACGATTGGAGAAATGAAATCAAGACATTCCTAAAATAGCCCGAAGCATGGGAGGATCGAAGGCTAAAACTTAAAGCTTTGAACTATATAATGTCAGAAGATGTGCTCTATAAGAAATGACAAGATGGGGGGTTGCTGAAATACGTGGGGCCGTCCGAATCCAAAACTATCATGACTGAAGTGCATGAAGGCATTTGTGGGGAGCACCAAACCGGGATAAAGATGAGATGGTTGATTATACGAAGTGGCTATTATTGGCCGAAGATGGGAGAGTCGTGCATCTCATATGCCAAAGGATACATGTTTGTCAGAAGCACGAGCTTATTCAGAGGGCTCCAGCAACTGAGATGATCTCAGTCATTAAACCGTGGCCATTTATGGGATGGTCAATAGACTTGATAAGGAATATTTACCCTGCATCAAGTAAGAGGCATACTTTTATCATCGTTGCCACCGACTTTTTCACCAAGTGGGTGGAAGCCATCCCAGTCGTAGAAATTTCCCAAGAGCAGATCATCAAGTTCATAAAAGAACATATAATTCACCGATTCGGTATACCACGGACAGTAATAGTAGATCATGGTATTTCATTAAACGGTGAAAAAGTGAAAAACTTCATGGATGACTACGGAGTCCGGCTAGTAAACACCACCCCCTATTACCCTCAGTCAAATGGTCAAGCAGAATCATCCAACAAGACCCTTAAAGGATTGATTCGGAAGATGGTGACAGACAACGCCAGACGATGGGATGAATATTTGAGTCAAGCTTTATGGGCTTATAGAACGTCGCCGCGGGCAAGTACTTCGGTGACACCATTCCAATTAGTGTATGGTCAAGAGGCTGTGCTTCCAGTAGAAATGAATATTGAGTCTACTAGGGTAATGCTGCAAGAAAAGCTGACACAGGAAGACTATGACAAGGCAATGATCCAAAACTTGTTGGAATTGGATGATATCAGATGTGATGCGCTAAATCATCTAGAAGCAAAAAGAGAAGGATAGCCAAGGAATACAACCTCAGGGTAATGGCTAAATCATTCAGGGAGGGCGAATTAGTGTGGAAGACTGTATTGCCACTTGGCTCTAAGGACCCGGCGTATGACAAATGGTCGCCCAATTAGGAAGGCTCATTCATGATAAAAAAACGTGTTGCCAAATGAAGCTTATCATCTACAAGACTTAAACAGAAGAATACATACAAGAGCGATAAACGACAAATACTTAAAGAAATATGTGCCCTCGTTATGGGAGCACAAAAACAAAATGCATTGAAACAATAATAAGTCCTCATTAAACATGGATGAAAACGTCCTAAGAATACAAGGATAAACGATATAACGTCTTACAAAGTATTACTTTTGGCTCGAAGATCACCGAAAATCCCCAGGCAGCCCCTTAATGGCTGAGAGCGTCTCCCTCCTCATGAGCCATTCGTCCTGTATTCCCATACCCACCGCATCCAAGTCGGCCAAGCTTTTCTCAAAATTGATGCGGGCCAACCCTTCATACTCTGCTATGGACTTGTCCATCTGCTCTACTTGAGTAACGAGAGTTCGCCTCTTAGCATCCTTCCTCATTCAGCTTTCCTCATGAAGACGCTGAATCTCTTTTAGTTGTCACTCCAGGTCCAGGAAGACCGATTCTTCGGTCACCATTTCTTCTGTAGTCTCCCTCAGGCCCTGATGTAGTGCATCGAGAGAATCATGAAGCGTTTCCTTCCTCATCACAGAAGAGCGAAGCCTGACCTTCTGGCAATGCTCATTACAATACTGAGAGAGAAGGTTTGCTATGCCATTTTGCATCTCTTGGAGGAAAAGCTGATCATCAACAGCTATTGGTAAGGTAGGGAGAGCCAACATCCGGCTCAGCTCGGAGGAGCTTTTGTCTAATTGAAGGACGTTTTTCGGCCGCGCAGCTTGATTAATTTCCAGTGCAGCAAAGGAAGCGTACTGGCCAAGAACCTCCTGAAGGACCTTCATGTCTATGCTGGTGCTGACCAAAGGCGAAGGAAGCCGAAAAGAAGTAGAGGACAATCGTCCAAAGTGATCCAAAATATCCTGAACTATTTGCAGCAATGGGTTGGATACCTGTACACTGAAGAAATTAGCAAGTATAAGTCAGGGTAAGGACGAACTAGAGAAGAAGAAAAGACTTACCACCCCAGAACCAGAACCAGAACCAGAACCAGAAGGTTGATCCATCAGTGCCTCGAATGCTTCAGCAGCAGGCTGTGCTAGCTCTTGTTGAGATGAAGGCCCTGGGGATGATGGATGCTGGGGGACAAGAGTCAACTGTGGCACGGCCTGATGAGAAAATGGCCGAGCATGAGAACTCGTTGGCAAAATGAGAGACCCAGCCCGATGGGGCAACGGTTGCTCAGGAGCGGCCGGTACTTGGACTGTTTGAGTAGGAGCTGTGGAAGAAACAATCATGAGAACCGAAGATGATGGCCGCTCAAGCTCAAGAAACTCCACTTGAGAAGAAGGCAGAGGAGCCGAAGACGACAGCTGTGCTAAGGCCGAAACCTGACGCCCATAAGTGCTGGGGGATACCGCTTATGGAGTTGAATATTGTGGCGCAATAGTCGGCCGAACATCTGCAAGAGAATCGGAGTCGGATGAATCAGAAATATAAATGATTTCATCTTCTTCGTAAATGCGATGAAGTACGTCGTCTTTATACATAGACCGAGCCTCCTCTAATGACTCCAATTCGGCCAAACTATAGAGGCCGTCTACGTCCCTATAACTCCCTTTAAGTTCTGAGGCAGACATCATGCAAACTAAAGGGTAGAGCTGCTTAAGGTAATGCCACAGAGCCCCAGTTGGCCAAATAGGCTCTAGTACTTCAGCCTCATCATCCGGATCCTGCACGATTGGTACAGAACCGTCCGAAGAGAAGAGCTCAAATGAAGGGTGATCACCAAGAATTTCCTCAACTCTCGTACGAAAACGGCCAGACTCAATATATGGCTTCGTACCTTGGGGGTCGGCTCTGTTTGTACCTCCCTCTACTGGAAATTGCTCCATGACGGGACCTTCGTCCACGTCATCATCGTCAGAGGGAAATTGAACAACTGGCATCCCTGCAGGTCCCGCTCCCTCACCTCCGCCCACAGAAGATTTGGCCTCCAGAATTCGCGCCGTTTCAGACACTGCGGAGGGCGGATCAATCTTAAGAACCTGCACAAAAAATACTCAGTTATGAGACCAGTATACCTCAAACCAGTGTAAATGCAAAAGAAAGCAAGTATCAAGCTCATACCTTCGAGCGACGGGCGAGCGGAATGTCCGAATCAGAACTTCGGCTAGGAGAAGGCTCCTTCCTTTTAGCAAGCTTTATTCTCTTGGGCTTAGACCCCTCAGCCGCCTTCTTCGACTCTGACGGCTCAGAAGATTTGGGGGACAATAGAATAAAAGAAACGACTCTTGCAGAAGGTAGAGAAAAAATTCTTTCACAGATGGATGGCCAAAAACGGTCAAAAGAGGGATGAACGGATGTACAATGAGCAAATGAAGTAATTACAAAAGAAGAAATCAAGGATCGTGTTTCTGCCACAGAATCCTCAACTTCAGAGGTCGAAAAAACCTTTAAATGGTCTAGCGATGCAGAATACGAGTGAAAGAAAGCAAGGGGCCACCCTTAGACGAGGCCAAATTGACGGGCGACGAAGTTGGGCGAATACACCTCAACTCCAGCCTTATCATTGGCCCCAGTCAAAAGGTCATGAACCAGGTCGCGGCTGTATAAAAACTTACGCCATATGCGAAGACATGTTTCGTCCACTTCCGAAAGAGGAAGGTCATGGACAAAAGATGGACTGTCTGACACAGTAAAAGGGAAAAAAGAGGAAACTTAAGAAAGAGTATAAAAATGATCAAAGATGGCCCGAGGAAGGAAAGAAGATGGCCGAAGTTGGGCAAAAAGCAGGCCGGCATAAGAGTAAGAGTGAGTCGAGTCAATTGTACCAAAAATAGGAAAGTAGGCTCTCAACCAAAATTGAACGACCCACAGAGGACCAGAAGCAATGGGTGATGACCCCGACCGTAGTTGCTTTTGGAGGACGGCCAGCCCCCGATACGTGGCGGCAAGAAGAAAAGAGGCCAAGTCTAAATGACGGCCATGGGCGAGATCAGAAGAGATGGGGAGGTAACCCGCCACAGGTTTTTGGCTGGGTGCACAAATGATATATTTACACAGCCAGTAATGAAAGAAGGCGGTAGGCTCTAGCATTGAAACCGTACCAGCCATTTTCGAATATGTGCGAAGAAAAGAAGAGTAGGACGAAAAGGAAGAGGGGTCCATTTAATGAGGTGGAAAATGAAAGTTTGTGGAGGCCGAAATGGTCGCTCCAAGAGGGGTCAAACCAGTAAGAGCACCAACATCACGAAGGGTGACAGTAAAGGGCCCGACCGGAAAAATGAATACATTGTATTCGGAAGACCAAAAGAGTAAAGAAATGGGAAACAAGTTACGGTCAAAAGCCGATAGGGACAAGGAAAGCTCAATGAGAGGAAGAAGACGGTGTTTGTCTAAAAAGGTGCGGGTCTCTACATGTAGCAGCATACGTTGATACCAGACTTCGAATGCTGTATCGGGCTTGGGCCAGGTACGAATTGGATTGGATTGAGCAAGAACATAAATATTGAGTGGTTTAGAAAATAGGAGGCTAGAAGAAGAGGGAAATTGATGAGTCAACGAGGCCGTTGCAATAGCGTTATCATCAATGAAGATGGGACCAAGAGCGCACTGATCGAAATCCTCATTAAGAGTGTGAAGGCCAAAGACGCCCATAGAAGAATCTTCCAACGCCAACTTATAATCAGCGAGAGTTGAGGTGTTAGTCTTGGAGCAGAAGATGAAGAAGCCATTGATAACAGAGGAGCGAAAACACAATAAAAACAAGTTTACAGAAAAAGAGTTGAAGGTAAAGCGAGAAACAGAGGGGGATGAAGCCTTATAAGCAGACGAAGGGTTTAACCTGGGACAGGTCGCAATAGGAATCGTCGAAAAGTGAAAGCAGTGGGAAAATGGAAAAGGACGAAAGGTTGCCATAGACAGATGTTCAAACACAATTCGCTGCAAAGGTGACGTGCGACGGAAGGAAACACGGAAGTGACGTAGGAAATGGCTCTTAAATGGGCCTAATGATGAAACATATGGGAAAGGGCCGCGCATTTATTGCAGATATGATAGGTTCTTGTAGGACTCTAAGGGGCGACTCGACAGACTGTAGGGCGAAGAGCCTAACCCCAAATTTACTTCGCTCAACCTCGCTACTTCGGCCTCCAGCTGATCGACCGAACCTCAAGATTTTAGCATCGGTCTCCAGAATCGGCAAAGAATATGTGTCAACATTACACCTTCTAGAGGCGTCGCCCAGGCTTTCTCCATTATTAACACATAGTGAAGACCAGACTGATATGACAAGACCATCAGGCCACAGACTCACTTTGGCAGAAGATCAGACTTTGGACAGGGAGCCTCTTCACGTGGCAACAGTGCCATGGCTTGGGAATATGTAAAATGGGGAAGATGATAAGGCAATTTGCAAGGTCTCACAACTACTATTTAAGGGCCAACCTCACTAACCAGACTTTCCATAGCCAAACAGAGCCCCGAAAATGAGAAAGAAAAGATCAGGAGAGGAAGAGCAGAGTTGGAAAAAATAGAAGCTCTGCATGAAACATAGACCACCAGGGTGGAAGTTTCTCTTTAGTAAGGTGTGAAATGGAATGTAAAAAGACTCGCTAACGGCCATCTACACGACGTAAGGTGTGAAATAAAATGTAAGGTTGTGGATGGGTTGTATCCGTTAGCGACATATTATCCGGGGACCTCGGTGCGGAAGGTACTGCGCCTCCTGAGTTGCGAATGGGTTACGCTCGTTAACAACAGCTGGCCTTAGCTTCTCTGTACGGAGCATGCTACTTACGTGGGACCTCGAATTTTATAGACTGAGGATTGGCTGAATGATGGGCCGGTCGAAGGCAGAAATGAGTGATCATACAAGTTTCTATCACTCCAATTTATAAGTCGTTTCGTCTTCTCTGACCGAAAATTCACTCCTCAGATTCTATGGACTGAGGGATCGACCGAATAATGGGCCGGTCGAAGGAGGAAAGGGATGATCTGTTGGCGACTTGGTCGCATAATTGGATTTTGATGACGTCAACACAATTGATGACTTCGACGTGCAAACACGAAGCATTTCAAAAAGTGTCGAAGCATATGAGGTGAAGAGCGAGAATGTGAAGACTTGTGGTAAAATGAAGATTATATTGTAAAAGTCTTAGCTTAGGATTTAATTTGTAATGTAAGATGTAATATTCAAGTGCCTAAGCTCATATGATTCATGCACATTCACTTAGATGCATTAGGGGCATGTACGAAATGCATTAAAACCTTCAAATCTGCATTTTAGTATTTAGGGAAGCCTTCTGGAACCGGCATGGACCATACCGGTCCCCTTACCGGTCATTAAACCGGCCTCCCTTGTTTCGCATGCCTACTGGAACCGGGCAATACCGTGCCAGTTACCTCGCCGGTCTTCATGCCGGTATTGGCAAGAAAATCATGCTCTCTGGAACCGGGCTACGCCTCGCCGGTCTCCATACCGGTTTTCTCACCGGTCTAACGGCTAGTTTTTCGAACGTTATATAGCCGTTGGGAGACGTTGCAACCCTAGACCGACATGCCGGTCTCCTCGTCGGTTTTGGCAGTAACTGCAGGGACAGTTTTCATTTTCTATATAAATGAGTCCCAAATTCGTTTTTGCCAACTACTTACACCTTCATATCATTTCTTAGAAAGCAAAAACAAGAGTGTCTTAAATCTTCAAATACTTAAACACTCATACAAGCTCACACACATCTTCATTACATTTAGTGAGCTTAGAACACTTGGGTTTGCTCTCACACAATCTTCTTATTATTTGTGAGTGCCCAAGTGTGTTTTAATTCTTCTTTATCAAAAACACTTGCGGTTTGTGAAATCCCATTATTTGGGTAGTTGTAAAGGTTTGTGAGTGAGCCTACGAACAAAACTCAAAATTGTAAAAGGGTTTGGAGTGCACCTTTGCGGAAAACTCTTGGTTACGAGTGAACCACGGAAAACTCGATTCTAGTGGAAATCTTCAAGCGAGGCTTAGGGGAGTGGACGTAGGCACGGTTGGCCGAACCACTATAAATCTCGGTGTCGTATTTCTCTTTCCCTTAACTTTTATTTATTTGCAAGTTTATTTATATTTATATTATTGAATAGAAAACTTGCATATAGGTTATTATTTACAAAAGAGAAAATTAACTTAAGAGCCTATTTGGTAATAATAGCTTAAAATCAGCAAAGATTTTATAATTCCGCATTTGTAGCGATAAACGAATTCACCCCCCTCTTGGGAAATAGAGATTCTTTGTCGCTATTGCTTGTAGGTACTTTCAGTTGGTATCAGAGCGAGGTTTTCTCAAGAAAGACTTAACCGTCCGAGATTAGATCATGGCATCTACAAGCAACTCGTCAAATCTTGCCGAGGGATTTTCAACGACTAGACCTCCATTTTACACCGGAACGGACTACAATTATTGGAAGATGAGAATGATAAATTATCTCCTTGCCGTAGATCCGCAATCTTATTTGGTCATCACACGAGGTGCAAAAGGACCAACAAAAAGGGATAGCAATGGGGTTGAGATTCCGAAGCCGAGTTTGGAATGATATGTAAGGATGTAAAAATAGCCTCACAAAATGCTAAGGCACTCAACCAACTTCTATGTGCCATTGATCGGGATCAAGTAAGCAAGCTTCCGGAATGTGGAAACGCATATGATTTATGGAAGTCTTGGAAATGGTCAATGAGGGCACAAACCAAGTGAAGGAATCGAAGATCAACCGGTTTATGTGCGAATTGGATAATTTCAAGATGGAATCCGGAGAAGATATTGATCACATGATTTTGAGATTTACAATCATCATTAATCATTTGGGAGCCTTGGGAAAAGCCATTGGGACATCCGATCAAGTGAAGAAAATTTTAAGATCACTCCCAAAGGAATTTAGAAGCTATATACCTCCTCCATTAGAGAAGCAAATGACATAAACACATTGAAGATGGATGATTTGGTCGGCAAATTGCTAGAGTATGAAATGGAAATCAAGATGGATATGGAGGAAGATGAGAAAAAGATAAGAAAGTCCTTAGCCTTAAAAGTGAGAAAATGAGACGACTCAAGCTCAAGCTCAAGTGATAATGACAGTGATGACGAGTTGGCTCAAATAAACAAGAATTTCAAGAAGCTCCTCAAATCCGTAAAGCAAAAGGGAAAATCAAAGACGGATGAAAAGAATGAAGAAAAATGGCCGCGGAAAAACAAGAAAATTATTTGTTATGAATGCAACAAACCGGGTCACATAGCTACCGATTGCCCATTGAGGAAAATGAAAGAAAAATCAAAGAAAATGGCAATGAAAGCAACTTCAACTTGGAGTGACAGCGACTCTAGCTCATCCGAGGAAGAAGAAGAGGTCCAAGAAAGAACAAATCTAGCCTTCATGGCCATCACAGATGAGAACTTCCACTTTGAAAGCGAAGAGGAAGAGGTACACAATTCTCAAGACTATAATGATTTACTTAATGCTTTTAATAAGTTAAAAGAATTGTGTGATATGCTTAAAAAGAAATTGAAATTAGTTAAAAATGAGCATGCTATGCTTAAAAATGAACATGCATGTTATATGGATAAAATTCATGTTTTAGATAATGAGATTATATGCTTAAAGGCCAAACATGAAAAAGAAATTGCATGCTTAAATGATGAAAATGCATATTTAAAATTGAAAAAGCTAGAACTTGAAAATGTCATATCTAATATGCCATCTAGCTCTAAGACATGCGACTGCGAATCAATTTTGAATGAAAATGTGTTATTAAACACCAAGGTTATAGATTTGCAAAACTTACTTAGCAAATTCACATTGGGACATAAAAATTTTAACATGCTTATTGGATCCCAAAAATGTGCATTTAAAAGAGAAGGATTATGATATAGGCCTTACATTAAGAGAAAATTTTTGAAAAATTATTTTGTTAAGGCTTCCGATTCTCATGCTAAGAATGTAATAAATGAAAATGTCACATGTCATGCATGTAATAAAAAGGGTCATAAAATTTTTGAATGCATGTATAAGAATATGATTAAAAATGCATGGATTCCTCAAGGAATCAAAATTAACCCAATGGACCCAAGAAAGTTTGGGTACCAAAGTGTAATTGATAAATTTGTAGGGGGAGCTTTGGGAATGGATCCTTAAAGAGAATTTAAAAATTGATCCCAAAGGCTCAAAGAAATGAGGAATCGCAACGGTAATGGGTAATCTCCATATTCACGGAAACATTGGTACCGTTTCCTCTTTGTATATGTATGTATATTTTATATTGGTTAAATATTTTTAAAAGCATACAAAGTGATTGGGCAAGTACTTAACTTTCTATTGGTATCTCATTTTAAAACTTAATTTTGCTTCTCCACTTTTTGATAATGTCAAAGGGGGAGAAATCATTAGAAATGAGATTAAAACTTGTTTTACCCTCACCCTTGGATTAAGGGAGTAAATGTACTAATGTGTTTGTCTAAGTCTAATAGAGCTATTTTGAAGACAAGCACACATTGAGGGGGAGCTTATGTTGAGGGGGAGCAAAATTGTCAAATTTGGACTCCACGAAGCTCACAAGTATCAACAAGTTTTAAGGGGTTGCCATCATCAAAAATGGGGAGATTGTTGGCGACTTGGTCGCATAATTGGATTTTGATGACGTCAACACAATTGACGACTTCGACGTGCAAACACGAAGCATTTCAAAAAGTGTCGAAGCATATGAGGTGAAGAGCGAGAATGTGAAGACTTGCGGAAAAATGAAGATTATATTGCAAAAGTCTTAGCTTAGGATTTAATTTGTAATGTAAGATGTAATATTCAAGTGCCTAAGCTCATATGATTCATGCACATTCACTTAGATGCATTAGGGGCATGTACGAAATGCATTAAAACCTTCAAATCTGCATTTTAGTATTTAGGGAAGCCTTCTGGAACCGGCATGGACCATACCGGTCCCCTTACCGGTCATTAAACCGGCCTCCCTTGTTTTGCATGCCTACTGGAACTGGGCCATACCGTGCCGGTTACCTCGCCGGTCTTCATGCCGGTATTGGCAAGAAAATCATGCTCTCTGGAACCGGGCTACGCCTCGCCGGTCTCCATACCGGTTTTCTCGCCGGTCTAACGGCTAGTTTTTCGAACGTTATATAGCCGTTGGGAGACGTTGCAACCCTAGACCGGCATGCCGGTCTCCTCGCCCATTTTGGAAGTAACTGCAAGGACAGTTTTCATTTTCTATATAAATGAGTCCCAAATTCGTTTTACCAACTACTTACACCTTCATATCATTTCTTAGAAAGCAAAAACAAGAGTGTCTTAAATCTTCAAATACTTAAACATTCATACAAGCTCACACACATCTTCATTACATTTAGTGAGCTTAGAACACTTGGGTTTGCTCTCACACAATCTTCTTATTATTTGTGAGTGCCCAAGTGTGTTTTAATTCTTCTTTATCAAAAACACTTGCGGTTTGTGAAATCCCATTATTTGGGTAGTTGTAAAGGTTTGTGAGTGAGCCTACGAACAAAACTCAAAATTGTAAAAGGGTTTGGAGTGCACCTTTGCGGAAAACTCTTGGTTACGAGTGAACCACGGAAAACTCGATTCTAGTGGAAATCTTCAAGCGAGGCTTGGGGGAGTGGACGTAGGCACGGTGGCCGAACCACTATAAATCTCGGTGTCGTATTTCTCTTTCCCTTAACTTTTATTTTTTTGCAAGTTTATTTACATTTATATTATTGAATAGAAAACTTGCATATAGGTTATTATTTACAAAAGAGAAAATTAACTTAAGAGCCTATTTGGTAATAAGAGCTTAAAATCGGCAAAGATTTTATAATTCCGCATTTGTAGCGATAAACCAATTCACCCCCCCTCTTGGGAATATAGATTCTTTGTCGCTATTGCTTGTAGGTACTTTCATGATCATATAAGTTTCTATCATTCCAATCTATAGGCCTTTTTTTCTTCTTCGACCAGAAATCTATCCCACATGTTCTCTGGACTGAGGGATTGGCCGGGTAACGGGCTAGCTGAGGGCGAAAGGAAACGTCCGTCAGACCAACCCTCGATTGGCATAGTGGTCTTCCAGGTGGAAGACCGAAAAGAAAATTCACCTCGATCTTCACTTCCAGTTCAATCAAGATAAATTTGGGGGACAATTGTTGGAGGATGAAAATCTCCACCATAGGACGAAGTCACCCTAAGACGAAAGGAAGAACGAAGAGAAGAAAGACGATGGGCCGAAGAGCGACGAAGAGCTTGGAGCGACTGGACCATTGGTTAGGACGATAACCCATGATGCGATTACTTCCACGATCGTAGCAGTTGGACGATTTTTCCTCCATAACCAAGCAGTTGAGACACGCAGCTCAGCGGTTACAGGCACGATCCTGCAGCTGCAAGGAAATACTGGAACCGCCTAAAACAATTGACAAGTTTCACTATAAAAGCCTATCTACACCAAGAGAAACAGGTCCGATCAAATGAAGACTCAAATGAGTATATTTTTATTTTTCATTTCTTAAATTATAATTTTAGGACTGTAACTTGTGTGCTTGCGCCCCTTGGAGGGTTATTCACTTAATCAAACACCCCTTGCTAGGACTTTGTCTCAGGAGGTTTGAACCTTACACGCTCTTCTTTCTTCACACATAAAAATTACGCAAACAGAAATAATTAAATGATTATTCTAAATTGAAACAGATGGTGGTGAAAAAGAACTCGTTAATAATCTTTTAAAAATTTAATTAAAATTTTTAGGTTAAAATAGTCCTATGAATTATCAATTATCAATTATCCAAACAAACAGCACTCTACGTTGGGATATGGTTAGTTTGAAAGAAACAGGATACATGAGTGACAAAAAGAAATTAAGAAGAGGAAAATAAAAAATAAAAAATAAAAATTGATAGGAGATGAATGGAATTGATCAAGATTGGGTCGGGGAAGAGTTAAAATAATAAAAATATTAAAGTCTGAAAAATATCATAATATAAGTAATTTTATTCATATTTTTTTACACATGGATAATATTTAATTTATATTATACATATTTTTATCAACATCTAATTAAGATTATACATCATATAGGATTGGTGATTACATTACATCAATCCAATACAAACGGTTTGCTAGTAATTTTTAATATTCAGTTGGCAGCTTTGCCTAGAACTAGCATAAATTAATTAGTAGTTCATCTAGCAATCACTTCAGAAATTGTTACATCATTAAATGAACATATTCCCAACTGCACCGTATCTTTATTTTGTTCATCTTCTTCATAAGCTTGTACTGAGAAAGCTGCAGGCTTCTTTGGAATCATTAACATATCAGCTGTGCTCTCGTTTCCGAGCATCGAAGAGACTTCGAGCATTGAAGGTCTGTCATTTGGGTTCTCCTGAACACACAACAATGATATTTGCAGACATGCCATTAATTTCCATGAGGAATTTGTATCATCTAGTGATTCATCCATAAACTCCATGCCTTTCCCATCTTTCCACATGTCATATGCCTGCAATTTTCAAATATTATTTACTTACATTCACTTACCTAGCACTGTAAATTTTGATCCAGTGTGTATTGTAAAGGGATCTTGAAGAAACTTACATACTCTACTAGGCTTAAAGTTTCATTTTGTCCATTTTGAATGAAAAGTCTTCTACCACTTATAATTTGCAGAAGTAAAACCCCAAAACTATAGACATCGGATTTAGTGGAGTAAATGCCTCTTCTGACATATTCCCGAGGAATATAGCCGCTGTGGTATCGGGTAAATACAAATGTTAGTTAAACTAGTTGATCTACATAAAAGCTTAATATCGATACAGGTTTAAAAATAATATTAAAAACAAGTTTGAACGATAATCATACATGGGTATATATGTAAAAAAATAAAGAATATCATTTAGGAGAAATATATATATACTTACTGTGTTCCGACAATTCGTTCTGTGTTTACTTCAACACCATCTGTCACAAAAATTCTAGCCATGCCAAAATCTGAAATCTTAGGTTTCAAATTTTCGTCCAATAAAACATTATTAGCTTTCAAGTCTCGATGAATAATTGTTAATCTTGAATACTCTTGGAGATATAAAAGTCCCTGAGTAATTCCTTCAATGATATGAATGCGTTTTTTCCAATCCAAAATAAAACGTCTAATAGGATCTACATCAAACATAATTATATTTGAACAATCAATAATTTTGAAACTAGGAAGAATGGAAGAAATGCAAATGGAGGCACACAAATTAAACACCTACCAAAAAGGTAATAGTCCAAGCTTTGTTTAGGCATATCCTCATAGATGAGCATATGCTCTTCTCTGTCAATGCAAAAACCCAAAACTCTAACAAGATTTACATGTTGGAGCTTTGCAGTAAGCATAACCTCGTTTTTAAACTCCTCGAATCCTTGTCCGGATGTCTTTGAAAGTTTCTTCACTGCTATTTTTTGTCCATCAGGTAATACACCCTACAGGTAAAAAATGGGAGTCTAAACAGTTTCTTAATTTGACAAGAATTCCCAAAATTCGTGTTGTTTAGTATGAGATTCATGATAAAAAAAATTATCTAGAATAAAAATTTCATTCGGGATTCAAAACGAAAATTCATTCCAAATAAAAAATACAATTTGGATTCGGGATAAAAAAAATCATCAAGAATCCTAATACTATTTAGTATGAGAGTCGAGTTTTTGGTCGGGATTTTAACTTTAAAATCGTTATGAATTAAAAAATTAGGTTGGGATTCGTGACAAAAAAATCATTATGAATTCCAAATTTTAACCTAAAAAATCTTGAAGCTTGATTGAGATTCTAATCCATTTGTTTAAAAATTTCGAATGTGATGAGATCTAATCAGGACGGCTATTGAAAAATCCAATTGGGATTTGAGACGGAAATTTTTTTATCATGATTCCCGAATTATTACTTCAAAAGTCAAAAATATTGATCGGAATTTGAAACGAGATGAGATCTAATCGAGACGAAAGGTCCTGATTGTCATCCCTAATGAGAAATAGCCTGGCTACCAATACGATACCTTGTAAACAGGACCATATCCACCCTCCCCGAGCTTATTTTCAATTGAAAATCCATCCGTGGCCACCTCAACCTCAGCCAAGCTAAATTCTCTGAGATCAGGATCATTTCTGTTAAAATCTCCAGCATCTGCTTGCCTATTTGCTCTGTCCTCTGATGCTTTAGCTGAGTCAATTGCTGTCTCTAATATCAACCAAGAACAGTAGAAGAATGAAAAAAAACCTTTATTTAAATTGCCTACTTCTTCATAAGTAAAAATAATCCCAACCGTGTTATGAATGAAATGTTAGATAGTTAGTGATTAAGTTATGAGAAGAGAAGAAATAAATAAATCCCACATCTAAAAGTTACAAAAGGAAATAAGTGTTTAAATACATTTATTGCACCAATTTGATTCAAATTGATTGGTGGAATTTTGGAGGGAAATAAAAATTTGACTATGAATTAATATTATATATTATATAGTCAAAGATGGGCACTATTTAATTAATAAGTTACAAAAGGAATTAAATTTACCAATTAATTATTATTTTTTCGAAATTAACAGTTTTAATTAATTTTGGTTAACTGTTTAATTGGAAAAGGTTGTGTCTTATGCCAAGGGTTGCCTGCAGTTTATAAACAGTTTATAAATCCCTTTGAGATTTCAGAATTCCTATATACATAAATATATTCTCTCTTCTCTACCACTTTTCTTTGTGTGTTCTTGGGAGAAATTCCAGATTTGTTATCTAGAATTTCTGTTCAGGCTTTGTAAAAATCCTGGAGGGATACTGCCATAAACCCTGAAGCATTTATAAAGGGGGCATTAATTCCTTAAGGATAGTGTCTACACTATCAAAGCCAAATTTATATTACTGTTATTTACTGTTCGTGCTTCCATTTTTTCTAACATGAAAAGCTTAAAGCTGGAAGAAGTTACCTTTTAATTTGAGCTTTTTTATCCAGCAGTAACACAGCAAGAAACCTAGTATAAGAATACCTGCTGCAGTTGTAGGCAAAACAATTGCCAATAAAAGCCGCTTATTTTGTCCATTCTTATTAACTTCTTGAGCTGAAATGTCAATTCACTAAGTGAAAAATAGAGAAATGATAAAACGGATTGCAGCGGTGAAGCATTATGTTGGTCAAAGCTCCAACATAATTCAAGTCATTGGGCCGAAATAAAGATTTAATTCAAGTCTTTATGCAGAGAAATGAATACCTGCAGCTTGAGAAAGCACCCAATCATGATCAGAGGAAACTGTCCACACAAAGTAACCAAGCAATCTCTTCTCCTTGGCATAAGCAACCTTAGCTCTAATGGCCTCGGCATCATCAAAACCAATCCAGATTTTCCCAATCGAGCAGTAATTCACCACGTAAGTTGAATTGTACATAACTTGAACATTAGGACCATAGCGCTCGATGTAATTCTTGATTTGCTTGTATGTCATATAGCCATTATTTTCATTGATTCAGTGGCATAATTTCCT